>JAWZYV010005776.1:600000-822415 GCA_038373885.1 Cheiracanthium punctorium | reverse complement strand
TTTATTTTAGAGATAAATCATGCCAAGCATTTTATGGTACGTAAAAACTCGAATATTAAAATTGTTTAGTCGAAAAAGTTTAAGAGTTTCAAGTGTAAAACACGGTAAATGCACTGTAAATAGGGAACACAGAAATACTCGTATCTCATGCCGACATCCTTTTATAATGCGCAATATATTATATAATTCTTATCTAACACCACTCCAGTGACGTAGCCTGGAAGAGGGGGGCGGCTGTCAAAGAAGGGCATCTGCCCACAGGCGCAGCATCCAAGAGCGCCGAATTGTATATAACACCTTCTCCCACTATTACTGGTGACAATTGGCTACACCTTTGCATCACTCACTATTTTTTTTTTATATAACAAAAGCATTTCATAAACTGGTTGGTTATAATTAAAGTTGCCCTATTATAGTCAAACCAACGTGAATCCCATTCTGGTGGACTTATTTCGTTTAAACTTGTTAAATACGTTATATAGACCATAGGAAAAAAAAGAATCCTCAAAAAAACTTTCTTTTCGACAGATAGATGGCGCTTTTCACGTAAAAAAAAACGTTATGCAAATTTAGAGACTTTTAAAAAGGCTGTAGTCAATACCTGGTAGTGTATTCATTCTTTATCATGCTTTAAGAGAATAAAAAGTGCTATTTATTGATCAAATAGTTTTATCAGAACTGCAGTAACTTATTAACTGCAAATGCGAGAATCTGGAAGTTTAGAAAGCTAACGAAGGACCTGTTCGTAAACTTTCTAAGCGTTCACCAAGCGTCGATATTAGGGAGGATTTACGCACGGTAACGCTAATGTTAATTGAATTTGAACATACAGCGCATGCGCACGTATGAAGTTTACGGTATCTAGACTACTTCCGAAGGAGACATTTTGCATAACGTTCGCCTCCCTTGCTTCCGTAAGCGTTGGTCAGATATAAACAAACATGGAGGATTTATTTGAAATCGCTGCATTAGGAGGTATGAGTTCCGAAGAATTTGATGATAATGTTTTATACGAAATTATCAATTCCTTGAGAAGATAGTTACTAAATAATTAGAACCTCATAAAAGATTTATGAATTAATTAAACACACTGCAAACATTACATGTATACAAAACTAGATTTTTAATTCTTCTATAATTATTTTATGAAAAAATCCAGGTTTGTTTACAAACCGGGATTAAAAAAAAATATTCATAAACCTGAATGTTCAATTCATCTATAATTATTTCAAGTTTTTATCTACTGTATGCATGCCCAAGGATTTGAGTCCAGTGGTTCTTACTGAATTTGAAATAAAAAATAATTAACTCATGGGGATTCTATTAATTCTAAAAATGAATTTCGTTAAAAATTCAACCATATTTCCCTAAATCTATCCAAATACAGACAAAAAAGAAAAAATTAATAAAAAATAAACGAAAAAATAAAAATAAACAAATAACAATAATAAATTTATATTTTAATTATTAATTTGAAACTAAAAATTATGTTTTAATTTGCTTGCTTATATTCTCAGGATTTCAATAATTCTATGAATTCATTTTGTTTAAAAATTTATACAATACTAGCTGCGTGCCCTTTCTTCGTACGGTAGGAAACAAACATTTTCCTAAAATATAATCGTACCTGTGCGAAAACAAAATCTAATTTTTAAAAAGTTCAAGTAGTCCCTGTTGAAACTACCGCGGGATATATTAACGAAACGTAGGTTTATAGTTTAATTAGTTGTAAGTCGATCGAGCGCATTGAAAAATGATGAATAGCATTTCACGAAATATTTATTAACGTGATATACTCTGCTTTAATCTATATTAACCTAACAAATCTACTATTGCTACCTATTAAATTATATTTATATTATCTATAACTTCGTTTGTCCTTCTTTAATGCTCAATCTAAAGAAACAGATTAGATATTTTAAACCAATGGTGCCTTTCTACTCTTTGATGATTCTTTAGAATTTATGCATTGCCATTTAAACCGCTCTCCATATACACTGCTCAAAACAATTAAAGGATATTGTAAGTTTCTCTCTATTCTAAAAAAAAGTAAAGGCCGCTGTCGCCGCCGCTGTCAAAGCTTCTGGACCTATCTCCTCCTAAACCGTAGGGATTTGAGTTCCGACTAAGGTACCCACAGATTCGAAAAATTCCGAGGAACCTGCTAAGCTGATTTAAATTTCGAAAATCGAAGTATTTTAGAAGATATTAATAAAAAACTGAAAAAATAAACCGAATGGTTGCCAGATTTGGCATAAAATCATTCATTCCTTTGCAACAAAGCGTTTCCAAGTATCTAGAATCGCGTGAAATTTACAAAGTTAACACAAAAAGCCTAATAACTTCACCGTTTGCACGATCCGCTTGAAAATTTTCATGATCATGTATAAAAATATAGAAAACAATCTGCGCTTCTTTAAAAATCTGAAAATCTACCCGTTCCCTCCTTTTTAAGTGATTTTTTGCTATTTTCAGCACCATTTTATTTCCGAGAGTCAATAAAGTAAATCATTTGCATGACAAAATTACCCTTTTCAAGTGAATATGACGTCATACAATTGGGATTCAAATTCGTTTAAAAGAGATTTTCCAGATTACACAGTTTATTATCATTTTTTTTTTTTTTTTTTTTTTTCACAAATAAATCGTTTGCATGGACATGAGAATAGCTGTGTACACAAAACGAAATCTTTCGATTGCGAAAAGATTCCGCGAGTTTCCAGAACAGCATGAAATTTAATTTGGGTATCTCTCTATTCTAAAAAGAAGTAAAGGTCGCTGGCGCTGTCAAAGCTTGTTGGCCTATTTCCTCCTAAACCGTGGGGATTTAAGTTTCAACTAAGGTGCCCACAGATTCGAAAAATTCCGAGGAACCTGATGAGCCAAGTTAAATTTCGAAAATCGAATTATTTTAGAAGATATTAATAAAAAACTGAAAAAATAAACAGAATGGTTGCCAGATTTGGCATAAAATCATTCATTCCTTTGCAACAAAGCGTTTCCAAGTATCTAGAATCGCGTGAAATTTACAAACATGAGTTAGAATTACGCCCATTTTACGCCAAAATAAAAACTATATGAAATAAGTAACTCAAAATGTGTTACACAAAGTTGACAATTTTCAAATAGTAAGTTCGCTTAGACAACAGGAGTTTAGAATTAGCGATTATTCGTTTTTCCAAAACAGGATAACTAATATCTTAAAAATGAAAAATAATTAAAATGCAGATTATTTTAAAGCCGGTTCTCGTCCAGCTGGATTATTTGCTACCAGCAGAAATATTTGGCGTTAACTATGCCATTATAGCAGTTATAGTACACTTTGGATATTTGCTAGCGCGACGAGATGGTATAATTCGTGGTGTTAAGTACGCCAATCTGCAAACGATTATGTAAATGAAAGTATGGATAACGGTTTTCCGGTAACCTTAAATAAACAGTAAATATAGGTTGTGAGTATGTGTAAATCGCCAAATAATGAAAAGTCGCCATTGGTGGTAGGCTATTCTATCTGTTCAGTAGCTTTTATTAACTTTACCTGTACGCAAGTCGCCAAATAATGAAAAATCGCCATGGGTGGCAAATTCGCAAGGTGTCCAATAGGTTTTACATTATTAAAAATACAGCTGAAACATATGTTCTTATTTTATTACGCTTTAGCTCCTAATTAGTATAACCTTTGAATGGCAACATTAAATATCATTGTGTTTCTGAGGAGTACAAATAATTTTTCCAGCGATTATAAGCGGAGTCCGCACTCCAGGTGGAGTATAGCTCAGGACCCGTACAACACGGATTCCCATAACAAAATATCTTCCGTGTTATGAGGGGTAGGGGGTCTACTGTAGTGTGAAGTTTAAATTTTTATGTACCAATGAAGATGCAAGAACTAAGCAATGTGTAGCTTAGCTCAGTAACATTCTATCTGATCCAATCTTCGGGTTTTCTCTGTTGAAATTATGTCTTTTTTACGAATAAGCCCGATTAGGGGCCGAATGCCTCATATGAAAAGCGAGCGTAGCGAGTCTGGGGGCCTTGGCCCCTAGTTATATAAAATAAAGATATAAGGGTCATTCCATGGTGACTGACGTTACAATTTTACTACATTTGTAACCATTGAAATTCACCAGTGGCTTGAAATATATATATATATATATATATATTTATTTATTTAAAATTTATCAAGAGTATCATTAAAAAAAAAAATCTGAAACCGTTTCAGATTTTAAATACGCGCCAAACTGCTATATATTAAAAGAGTATCATAGTTTATGCGTCGTCCCTATTTTTTTCCTTATTCCATAAGGTTGGAAAGTGTATCATTATTCATGAGTGAGCAGTATTTTTCTTCCTTGTTTTTATAAAACCCATCTAGGGAATCGAAATATATCTTAAAATCGCCTACTAAAACTATTTTACAATCTTCGCCAAGTATATTACATTTATACTTCACCGTTTTAAATATTGTTTCGAATGTCCATCATAATCCATGAGTGTGCCGTGTTTGTCTTTCTTGGGTTGATTTCTAATTTAACGCCCTAACTCTCGCCAAGGTGGCGATCCTTAAACATATACAGTAACCATTTATGTAGCAATCGTAATTTAGAATTAAAATGGCGATTTGGAACAACCTGTAAGTACAGCATTCCGAAACATTTTTATTTATTTTGGGTTGCATATTAGTGTAGTTTTAATAATTAAGTGTCTTCAAAATCCTTATCTTTTGCGTTTATCACTAATTTGATCACTTTAGTTTTCATGTAGTTGTTCAGGGAGCGTTGAAACTTGTGCATAACTCCTAGAGACCCGTGACTTCAAAGCTCGCCAAAGTGCAGGGAATTTTTAGGTTGGCGAAAGTAGGGGCGTTAAAATGGGAATCAACTCTTTCTTGAACCATAAAGCACATCTTAGGAATCCAAATCTATCTTAAAATCGCCTACTAATACTGTTTTAAAATCTTCACCAGGCATATTCGAACTATAGGCATATTCCAACTATATCTCTTAGACATTTTAAATACTGTTTGGAATGAGCATCATAATCCATGAGTGTATCGTGTTTTCCTTCTTGGTCCATAAAACACTTCTTCGGAATAGAAATCGCCTACCAAAACTGTTTAACAATTTTCGCCAGGCATAGTCAAACTACACTTCACCTTTATAAATACCATTTGGAAAGTGTCTCATAATCTATGATGTGCACCGTATTTGTCTTCACTGTTCAATAAAACACTTCTTCGGAATTAAAATCTATATTTAAACCGCCTACTAAAACTATTTTACAATATTGGCCAGGCGTTTTGCAACTATACTCAAAATATATTTATAATAAATTGTCGCGTTTTGGCACCCAGTTTAGCGATCAATTATCAAAAATTGCAAACCTTGCGCGACTTTCAACATTTTATTAACGCCTCCCCCCCCCCTCCACATTATCTGGCAAACATATTTGAAAAGTGACTCGACGCAAAAATTGTACCAAAATCGTGTCTACACAAAAAGCAAGGTTGAAATTAATAGCACTCTGGTGCTAATAAGTACTATACTGTTATCCATTCTCAATATAAAAAATCTTTTCTTTTTTTAAATAAAGGGAAATCAAAAAACGTGACTGATGTTACACGGTGTAACATCAGTCACGTTTTTTGATTCCCCTTTATTTAAAAAAAAAAATGAATTTTTATATTGAGAATGGATAACAGTATAATACTTATTATGCAACCTAATTTGCAGATTTCTAAGAATTTTTTAAAGAAAGATCATTTAACGAAAGTTTTCGCAAAATAATTTTAAAATTGTTGCATCTTTAATTCTACAACTTTTTGATATTTTGACAAATGACGAAACACTCATTTCGCCCTCTTTTAAAAGAGGAACGGGGTAAAAAATATACATTAGGAGATTTCTTAGGAATTTTTAAGTAAAGAAGGATTTTGAATTCAATAGCAGTTGCGTGAAGAGTTTGAGTCCATCATAGAAATTAGCCATGATAGCAATTTTAATGTTACGTAGCTACAGAAAGCATTGAATAACATTTTTATTTAAGAAAAACTTTTTTTTTTTCAACCATGGATTATCCAGAGTATTTTCGATGGAGTTTTTAAAGGGGCACTGGATTTTTAAATCGCAAGTGAGATCTATTTATGTTATGTCAATTGCGCGCTGAAAGAAAGGGGAGGTGGGAGGAAGAAGAAGTAAAACTACTCTCAAACATGAGTCTGAGTTTTCGTAAGCGAGATCTGCGTCATTATGATGTAACGAATTTAAAACCCTTTTGGAAACTCAATCAGAATTACAGACTCAAGTAAAATATACGCCACGCAGAAAATAATTTCACATATTCTCACCATAGTCAGATAAAAGAAAAAACTGTCTGCGCACATAATCCAAAACTATCTGCAAATTCATAATAGTTCGTGATAGCTAAATACATAGTGTGTACATGAACACGTGTATATGCATATGCCCACACATTTGTGCAACGCGCTTGGGCTATAGTGACTTAAAAAAGATATCATTTAGGTAACTATCCATAAAAAACAAACAAACTTGGAATTACCAGAAAACTATCTGCAAGACCGTTGAATGTATCCGCGCCCGGCGTGCGTCTATATTATCTGAGTAGGACTCTCACATTTCCGATTAAATGAGGAGTAGCCATTGATTAAAATTTAAGGTTACGTATCATTTACAAATTTTCACTATCGCACCCTGAAATCTATTAAATAGAATATTTTTTCAAATTTTGTCAAATAATAAAATGCACATTTATGCCTTTATTAAAAGTTAAACGGCAGAGAAATTTTAATTGGGAGATTTTTAAAAGAAATCAGCATTTCTTTTTATAGTAAACAACACAATGTTCACGACAAAAAAAAAAACATAATTACAACAGTAATAAAATATTAATATCAAATAGTAATCGAAAACAATAGTATTTGTTATAATTTGATGTAGAAGGTATTTTGCTTTATTTAAATCTTATCTGTACTATAAAAGAACACAAGTGCAAACCTAAACGAATGGTTAAAAAGAAAACCTCGGTATGGGTTCTTCTGTAATGGAATTCCCATCGCATTTCATTTCTCAGATGAACATTTATAAAATTATGGCTATAAAATTATGGCCAAAAAATAGAAATTACTAACAATTATTTACTATTCAAAACAGCTTCAAAATTTATTATTTGAATATTTTTATTTAAACTAAAACGTGTAAAGTCATGCCTCTTGTTACTCCCTCCCACCCCCTTTGTTGCAACCTGTCACAGTTCCACAAACTCTCACCCCCCCCCCCCCCACACACACACACTTTCCAATCGTACCGTCATATGTAATCATATGCAGACAGCCTCGTACTAGGATTTTTTATGGGGTTAAATACTGAGTGTCACACATATAGGTAGGTATACGTAAAGACTCATAAAATACGTCCATTATCAAAGTAAGATTTCTTACCGTCCAGCTCTGCATATGTCAGCTAAATCCAGGTAGTCGCAAATTTTAAGGAAGATGTCGGCAGGCAAATTGGCAAAAGCCGAATTGCAATTCACCCGGTCAGTAAGCTGTAGGAAAAGAAACACAAGCATATAAATAACTATGCCAAAAACATCAACTATGAAACATTTTGGGGCACAAATTCCTTATTTGTATGCGTGAAATAAGTGATTATGTGGTGCCCCAAAAATGTTTCTATGAACTCTTAGGGGAACTGTGCCAACCCTAACAGTTTTTCGGAAAAATTGTGAGACATCGTGTACCCGGGCTTGAAATAAGTCGCGGCAGCCCCGGCAAGTGCTGTGTGATCAACTCGATACAGAAAGCCGAGCTTACCCACAGCCCTCTATAGTAATAGGCCAGCGCGCTGATTCAAAATGGCGGCGACTGAAGGCGGAATTTCCCCTTTCCCTTCATGCGACCGCAGTGCACAAACCAGAAAACAAATTTAATATTTTACTAAACAATTAATGATTACATGACTGAAAAATTTTACCATCTCTTATATAATGATTTTTACCAATAAAAAAGTTACACCCGAAAGATAATTTATTTTATTTTTGGTAGAGATAATATTTTGATAATAGGCCTTCTTTGTAAACAATATGTTATATACCACGAAAGCAATTTACTATTTCATTTTATTTTAATTTGAATCATTTTAACTATGTATTATTCAGTATTCAATTCATATAATGATTTCCATTAAATTATTCAAAGTTTCGGGGGAATAAAGTATTTTACTGTAGCTAAATCATTTTAAATAATAAAAATAATAATTATATAGATTCTATTTTCAAGGAGAAAATCTATAAATAAAAATAGCATGGATATACTAAAATGAATCAAAACATATCAATTCAGCAACTTTATTTTTAAAATCATATATATACACTCACAAACAATTTGCATCTTATTACAAAAAAGTAAACAATATATATAGATTAACATTTTTACTATTGAAAATTATCTAACTTCACAGTATTTCCATAAAGGAAGTAACAAAGTAATTTCACCCTTAAATTAATTGATAATTTCTGTTATTTGCACTTGTAAAAGTTACTCGTTCAACATTTTGTAATTACAATCTATGGGCTATTTCAATAATTATTTCTTTGTGATTATACTAAAAAATATATAAATTATAAAAAATTTTAACATTTTTGCCCATACGTGAGGTAATGGATTGGGAACAGATATGTAAATACTTAAGCAATTGACTAGCGTTAAATTAAAAACATTTATGAAGGGACAGGGTACCTCTTCAGTAGCATAAATTGAAGTTTAAAAGGGTTAAATCGTTTGAAAATAAACGTTGTTTTTCAAAACACAAGTGTCAAACAAAGTTTAAAAATGAAGATAGAAAAAAAATTATTTGGGAAAAAACATCAACTTTAATAAATATATTTTGAGACATTAAATAACTGTCCGACTGTGATTTTAACAAGATATTCTAATTTTGATATTTTAAGCAATGTTAGAGGTACAGTGTCTCTTAAAATTTACAGTAACATGAGTTAATAGTACAGTCAGTTACAGTGAGTTAATATTACAGTCAGTTACAGTGAGTTAATAGTCATTATTATAATATATTTCAAAAGTTAAATCTAAGCTTACCTTAAAAGATATTTCTATTGAGGGTATATCCAATACACATAATTTAATTACAATTGATTGTTCATCAGTTTTAATATAATTCCATTTGGGATAGTTCATTATGCAGTCACGTATGCACATTCCAGTTTGATGGATATCTTTTATTTTATTTAGTTCAGTCTCATTAGTGTATGTTATTAAACTTGTATTTAAAGACAGCTGGATATTTTCGTTTTCTTTGTCATCACGAGTTTTTCTTTTTTTGGGCACTGTGATATTTAAATGAGGTGTGGAATCATGAATATATGTTGGAAACGCATAAGGCGTCAAAGCAGGACTGGCTCGGGGACTCTTATGTATATTCCAATCTTTGTCCTTCCAAATATCTTCTCGAACAATCATCTCACTGGCAAAATGTTTAATGCAAACTCTAGCATTTTTGTGAATTTGAAATTTTGCCGATGAATCCGGTTAATCCAGAAA
The DNA here is from genome assembly GCA_038373885.1 of Cheiracanthium punctorium. Taxonomy (NCBI): domain Eukaryota; kingdom Metazoa; phylum Arthropoda; class Arachnida; order Araneae; family Cheiracanthiidae; genus Cheiracanthium; species Cheiracanthium punctorium. Next base: position 812,841 of record JAWZYV010005776.1, on the reverse strand, counting down.
TTTCTTTGTTCCTCATCGTTCGGGAACCGGAAACAAGTTACGTATGGCGGATCGTAGTTCGATCTGCAATGAGGAACAACACATTTGAAAGGCATAACCTACAAATGAAATAAAAAACATATATTATCGGTAATTTAGATTAAACGTTATTATAAATTAATTAGGTTTTAAATTAATGGATATTTTCGTGGATTAAATTAATGGATATTATGAAACAAACAAGCTTTTGATTCACATTTTAAAACCATTAGTTAATTACTAATACAAAAAAGTAGAGAATGTAAACAAGCTCAACACATTAACATTAAAATTATTTTTTATGTAAAAAAATAAATTACTTACTATTTGTCTGATTTCTTTCTTTCTTGCACTATTCATCTACACATATGCATCAATAGAAGCTATTTTAAGTAAAACAATATTACATTATGTGAGAGATAAAATGGATGACTGTTGTTCTTAACTTCCATTTAGAATGAAATCGCGAACGATGGCAGACGAACAGAATAATTTTAAACCTTCCGCCTTCGGTTGGTCACGTGATCGTATTCCCAAGAATCAGCCCGCTGGCCTATTACTGGAGAGGGCTGTGGCTTACCTGCGAGTGACGTCACATGACTATCATTTCCATGTCCGTTTTCACCATGGTTTTCACTGCAGAGGTTTTGGTCACTGTTAAGCATGCTCTCATTGTTACTGAGAAAACGTTACCTATCTGACAACATTCCATTTTTGAAAATCTTAGAATCTCACAGCCTAACGCAGTAACGCAATAAATGAGCCCATTAAAGCTTAAGAGGAGTTAATTTTTATTTTTGTAGCATTGGAAATTTAGGTAAATGAACGCTAAAGGAAAAGTATTTATTAAAACATTAAATATTTACTAACAAAATAGATGGGAAAAGATTAAAATTCGGATTTTTACAACACCGCATTTTTTTTTTTTTTTTTTAAAGAAAGGAAGAAAAAGAAATGAATTCGCCGTCAAAATAAATAAAAATGCGGAATTCTGCAGCTAACCCTTATGCCTTAGCCATAGGCGTAACTTACTAAGGGCAGAGTGGGCAATTTCCCCCCACTAAAATTCAAGAAAATTCAGATATAACCTATTTTAAAATGATTTTTTCTAGAATAGGAAACATTTTGCCCCCCTCAATGTTACATGCCAGTTTACGCCAATGTGCCTAGTCTACGAAGTACAAAGTTTACATTTAAAATAATCCCCTAAAATAAACCTGCTTGCCAAAAATGTCGAAAACTGTCAAAAACCCAGATTTTTTGGTAACATTGCATATCTATTTTTTTTTCCAGGTAACTATGATTTAAATAAAGATTGTATCTTAAAACAATAAGTTTTTAAAAAAGGCTATGAAAGATATATGGCAAAAAGTAACTGGATTAACGTTTAAAAAAAAAAAAAAAAAAATGGAAAATTTACATTTTCTCAACATAAATACTTCATATTTATTTCACATGCAATGTATAAATTATGATTTTTATTTATTTATTTTACATTTCTAGGATTTATTTTATGACACATTCCATAACTAATTTTGAAACAGTGAAGCGTTTTATATATAACACCGTAGAAATTCTGATTAAATGATTTTTTTTTTTTTATTGGGTGGGGAGGGGGAAGGATGAAAAGTACAAGCCATCCATCCTTAGAATTTTTTGTAAATTCTGGCTGTAGGAAACGAACTAAAGAAACTTTCTATCACATACTTCGAAGCAGCGATTCTGATTACTAAAAATGTCCTTTTACATACATCTTTGGTTTATATCAATGAGTATTTTTAATTAAATGACATTTTTATTTCGATAAAAGTAGCAATGGTTCTTTATTTGGTTTATATTTCTTTATGTGGTTATAAATTTTGGATAAATATTTAAAGATTATGCAGGCATCCATGTGTGTCTTAAAAAATAAAATAAAATAAAAAGTAATAATATTTGATAAGTGCAAAATTCTGACTTTAAATTTCACCGTAAAAACGCAAAGGTATGCATCAAAAATTTTAATAACTTTTAATATTTTATATTTTTAGTTATTTTTCGACGTAACAGCATAATAAAATAATCATATATATTCATAATACTATAATTATAGTTTTTAATAGCTAAGAAAAATGTATATAGAAATTTATTGTTCGCTGTACCATATAATAAAGAAAAAGGAGGTTTTAGAGAGTTTTTCTGTCATGTCAGAAACCAGAGCTTGCGCATGCGGCAATTCGGTAACATAGGGTTGCAATGGGGTTCCAATCTGATTTACTTTTCACGTATTCGTGAGCAGGGCCGCCGCTACCATTAACGGGGTCTGGGACCAATTTTAATGCCGCCCCCCCCCCCTATACCTATTTTCATGCCGCTGCCACCTTTTCTCTCACACACACATGTTCGAAAATGAATATTTTCAAACTGCACATGTGTACTATATGCGCAATAGTTTTTTGTAACTTACAGTTGAATTTGAATGCAAACACAGTCATTTGAAATTTGTATAAAAACATAGTTACACATAATCATTATAAAGTAAAAACTGGATGATTCGTCGAGTCTGGAACCAGAAAGGTTATATTGCATTGTGGACAATTTATAGCTTTGAAATCAATTTAGAAGTAATTTAGTGAATACTGGGATAGTTTAAACTTATTTACTCTATGATTCACTTGTTGGGAAACGTAGGATTTTTTGGTTATACTTCAGACAACTTTTTACGAAAGTATGAAAAAATTGCAGAAAGAATGAAAAATATTTAAAAAAAAAAATAGTAGCCCAAATATTTCCACTGTGTTTAAAGGAGTAGCCACACCTGATAAGATAATCCCTTTATTTACCGGACCTTTTTAGTTTTGGAATGCTTTAAATACCAGACTAACGCCCCAGTCCCTTCCCCCCCCCACTCTTCAGTCAGGGCCGGCCCTAACAGTTTTGCCGCCCCGGACAAAAATATAAAATGCCCCCCCCCACAGTAAAATTACTATTAAAAGAAATAAATTGTTCACAGATACTGTTTTCATGCATATAAAACTGGAATCGCTCTTTAAACATAACACAGCATAAGAAAAACCATATTAAAAACCACACGCTTAAATCTATTGATTAAAACTAACACTCCTTTATTGATTAAATTTCTTATCGGCTGATTTAAATCCTTTTGAGCTAAAAAATACTCATTAAAGACAATAATTTGTTATCTCCTCAATTCGCCTCAATCCTCCCGATTCGCTAGATCCTACTTAGCTCAATTTTCACAAAAATATTGTCTATTTGAGTATTCTGTCTTTCTCCCCCACGACCCATATCCTATTACTATCACGTGACCCACCTGTTCAACGGCTAACGGTTCATAGTCGGACATAGTTGTGTGTGTATTCGCTGTTGATAATTTTATGTTATATCCGAATACCAAATGCATCTTTTTCATATTCAGAGTTGTGAAATAAATTCAGCCTAGATATGGAGGAGATGCTTTAGGTAAAGATTTCGCTTTAATGACATAGTTTCTTACGATTGGATTATAAAAAGCTGTTGTAAAACAAATGAAGTTATGATATCTCCACCCAAAGTGAGTAAGTAGTATTTTACTTTTTTCATGTCAATAAATTGGATCGCTGCTTTAATTAAATCTCACAGCTGGTTTAACCATGATTGCATTTCTGTATTCTGACTGTACTGTGAATTCGTTTTATAACTAGAGACAATAGTGAAATTGTATTCTATTTATTAAAAAAATACTTTTTTTATAGTGTATTAAGATATATGTAATGCATTTGCCTTGATTTAAAATTTATTTTCTCGGGCTTATAATCATAGATTACAGCTCTGATAATAAAAAATGAAGAAAACGAACAATTCAATATATTAATCAAAACCAACAAATTTTAATAAAACACCCTTTTTCTAGCTTAAAATAATAATCTTAATTGAGTACAGTTATATTAATCAAAAACGGACAGACACTCCTCAATTTTTATTTAGCCTAAATGGAGCTGTTGTATAATGCTCAAAAATTGAGAATTTTTCGCTCCATTGATTTTTGTCGATTAATGGAGCAAATTTTACTCAATCGGGAGAATGGCTGTTTGAAGTGAAAAATTGAGTAACAATATACTCCGTTTGATAATTATTTTACTCAATACATTTAAGCGTGCACACATTAAGCTAAAAACCAAAAGAAAGAGAGAAAAATAAAGAGGTTTTTTTTCTGACTTTTAATTCCGCAAAATTCCTGACTTTTTCTCTTAAATCAATTTTTCAACTAATTCATGTTCGATAGCCAATGTAGTTAAATTATTTAACATATCTGGAAGAGTTGTGGAACATAAGAAATTTTTAGTTAACTTTAATTTTGAGAAACTCTTCTCTGCACTTGCCACAATTATCGGCAAAGAAAGCGAAATTCTCGAAGCAATAGCAAGATGTGGTGTAAAATCTATAGCTGAAATTAGCTTTAAAACTTCTATTGGGCTTTCTTTTTTGTCTAATAAGGCAGTAACTGACACCATTTCATTTACTAGACCAAGCGCGTTTATATTCCCCGATTCCCAGTCGGTCAGTATTAACTCCAATTGTTTACACTATAAACAGTGTTAACACTGTTACACTGTGTTACAATGCTTAATTAGCACTTTTTATGCGTGTCTTTTAACTCATTTATACCGTGCAAAAATTTAAAATAATTACATTGCGTACTTATTAAATTAAATCTGCACTCTAAGATATTAATCTCTTTGTTTCTCTCTATTCTAAAAAAAAAGTAAAGGCCGCTGTCAGAGCTTGTTAACCTATCTTCTCCTAAACCGTGGGGATTTGAATTTCGAGAAACATGTTCCCAAATGCGGAAAACTCCGAGGAACCTGATAAGGTGACTTAAATTTCGAAAATCGAATTATTTTAGTAGATATTAATAAAAAACTGAAAAAATAAAACATAATGGTTGCCATTGGCATAAAATCATTCATTCCTTTGCAACAAAGCAATTCCAATTATGTAGAATCACGTTAAATTGTCAAACATGATATAGAATTACACCCATTTTACGCCAAATTAAAAAGTATATGAAATAAGTAACTCAACAAAATGTGTTACACAAAGTTGACAATTTTCAAATAGTAAGTTCGCTTAGACAACAGGAGTTTAGAATTAGCGATTATTCGTTTTTCCAAAACAGAATAACTAATATCTTGAAAATGAAAAATAATTAAAATGCAAATTATTTTAAAGCCGGTTCGGTCCAGTTGGATTATTTGCTACCAGTAGAAATATTTGGCGGCGTTAACTATGCCATTATAGCAGTTATAGTAGCCAGCGCGGCGAGATGGTATAATTCGTGGTGCTAAGTACGCCAATCTGCAAAGAATTATGTAAATGAAAATATGGATAACGGTTTTCCGGGAGCCTTAAATGAACAGTAACTATAGGTTGTGAGCATGTGTAAATCGTAAATCGCCAAATAATGAAAAGTCGCCATTGGTGGCAAGCTATTCTACCTGTTCCGTAGTTTTTATCAAAGAAAACATATGAATTAGTGTTTTCTTAGAGCTAATTATTAACTATACATATACGCAAGTCGCCAAATTATGAAAATTTTTCATAATTGGCTAATACGCAAGGCGTACCATGGGTTTCACATAATTACAAATTACAAATAGAGCGAGGTTTAAATTTTTATCTTCCAAGCAACATGCAAGAACCAAGCAATGTGTAGCTCGGTAACATTCTATCTTATCCAAAGTTTGGGTTTTGTTTGTTGAAATTGTGTCTTTTTTACGAATAAGTCTTTTTAGGGGGCAAATGCCCCATACGAAATGCGAGCGTAGCGAGTCTAGGGGGCCTTGGCCCCTAGTACTGTGAAAAAATAAAACTATCTTAAATTTTAATTCAGGATCTCTCACCAGATCATCTCGTGATTCGCAATCAAAATTAATATGTTACGTGGCTCCTTAAACTCAGTATTAGTCAGAATACTATCTCGCCGGTCAGTTCTCTTGCATAACAGAACATTTCATTTAAAATCACATCCAATCGAAGATATTTTCAAAAAATCTTTACAGTTTCTTAAGAGTTCTAGAGCAGGTGGTAAATCGTTGTCTTTCGACTGCAGTACCTTTCTTAATGGATTCACGCAATTGAAGATTTTGTACCAAATAATAATAGAGCGTAGGAACATGAACTGTTTGAGAGAGTTAAATAATCCTAGCCTCATTTGAATTAGATTTGTCAATACCCTTTATACCTTACCAAAAATGCGATCTGTTCAATTTTTTCGGCATCAGGAATGCAATCTGGAAATATGGAATAATATTTGGCTTGTTTAATTTCATTAACAAACTATAATTTGAATCCAACTGGAAATATTGTGAAAAATCTATGCAAAATGTGTAAATATTTGTTTGCCCATCACATATAAACAGCTGAACAAGGGCGTAGCCATGATTTCCATTAGGGGGGGGGGGCAAGACAAGGAGACCATGGAGTCCAACTACTCCCTCCGTAGTTTTTCATAATCAGACCATATGACTAGCTCATTTTAGGGGGGCGGCTGCCCCCCTGCTCCCCGCTGTCTACGCCCATGCAACTGAAGCGAATGACATGAAATTTATAGAAACACCAAAAGTAGCAACTTAATTTAAACTGCAGTTGCTAAAATATTTCTAATTCGTTTAAAAGCTTTGAGATTTAAAACTGTTGTTAGAAAACTATGTGTAAATGTATGTTCGCCCATTGCTAAAAAATAGCTCAGTGGAATAGAATGAAATTTGGAATTATATTGAATGGTAAGTTAATAGAAACAATAGATACCAAAATTGTTTTAAGTAATTCATAAACTTTGATATTTTGTAGAAATCGCTTTAAAAGTTTGTTCTGGCATATATCAAAAACGGATTAAGAGAACAGAATGAAATTAGGCCATATGATGGGTAACAAAGCATCATCGACATTTTTTAAAAATTTGAATAGATTCAAAGGGTTTGCGAAAGTTGCATTGTATTTTTTCTTTTCTTTTTTAGGGGGCGGGGAGAGAGGGGGAGGGCGTCACTTTAAGGCTCTGGAGGTAATACAATAGGTGGCTGTTCGACTTTAAAAAAAAGAAATCCACGTAATTTGTTTGTTATTATTTTTTTAATTTTGAGAAAATTATGCAAAAATTTTACAGGCATAATATTAAAATTTCTAAAGTTAATAGAACAAAATTCGGTTACTATCGATGAGATTGAGTTAAATAACATTGATATATATTATTTTGAGAAAATTTTGTGTGTACACTTCGTGAAAATAACTAGTGGTCAGACAAAAGGGAATGAAATGAAATTTTGTTAAATAGTAGGCGGTTAGTAAATTAAAATTTCAGGTTTTTAATTTTTTACAAATTTGAATTATTTTTGAGGTATGACGTAAACTTTGATTAAGTTTTTCGCGCATCAAGTAAAATCATCAAAATATAATTCAATCGGACGTTGCAGTGTTAAATATCGGCTACTTGCTATTACAAAGAATTTTCTAGATATTCTCTTTTCATTACTAGCATCTTCTTTTGCAACTTTAAATGACTTCTTGATGTAGGAAGCTCATCCACTAAAAGAAAACGTTAATTTTGAATGTAAAATATTTTCTCTATTGACAGTTTGTCTCAGTAATTAGTTACTTTCTAACCTGTAATCTTTGAACAATACACAAAAGTTATAACTTTGCTTTCTATATTTCTGCCAGTATGTTAATTCCATTTTTTGCACTACTACAATGCAAACGACATTTCGCTCGGTTAGTAAAAGCCCATCAATGACGGATGGGTACATCAGTGGCGGCTCGTGGGATACAGCAAGTACAGCCGGGCTGCACTTAAAATTATCAACAAATACTTTAAAATAATTTATTCTACTAACTTTCTTTAATTCAGATTAGAATTATGGAATTTCTATGATAAATTTTTTAAAAATATAAATCAAAAACAAAAAACAACGTGTTGTAGTAACGGCCGGATCGCTCATTCAGAAAAACGCCCTTTAATCTTCCTGCAATTCAACTGTGAGTCTTGGTACAGCCGAGGCCTCCGAGAGAGGAGAAAAAATCTTTCTCCTCTCTCGGAGGCCTCGGTACAGCCCTCATAGCCGATCAAGAAATTGGCAGCACCGTTGCCGTGGCAACGAGTTTGTAAGCAGTCTCTCCGGCATAGGAAGTTAGTAGCTAAGTACAGCTGATGAAAGATTTTCAAACGACGGCTGCAGTGAATTCGACTGACTGATTGGCTCGAGAAGTGAGGGGGGGGGGGGGGGTTACGGAGAATATGTGCTCGGAAAACTCTCGACTTTATATTGCTAAATTTATCAAGAAGGTAAGCCTGGATAGACGCTTATGAATGGACAATTACCCATGAAAGCAGTATTGTTTTTAAGTAAGTAAGAACTGGCATTTAGAGGACATGGCGAGCGAGAAAATTCTTTAAACATGGGAAATTTTAAAGAGCTTTTAAAATTATTGATATATGAATTAAAACAACGCCTTTTTATGAGGACACCACTGACCGATTCGCAAGTTTAAAAGAAAGGAGGATTGATTTGACTTATAAAAAATAAGTAAGTTTTCTTTCTTTTTTTTTTGTTCTTTCCTTCTGAAGTTATCGTTACAAAAGAAAATTCTAAGGAAACTTCGAATCCGACACGGATTAATGCAATTTTGAGGATAAGAGCGGCTGGTTAAAATTTATGTAAATTTTATGGAAGTAAAATAGGATATCTCTTGCATTTTTTATGAAATTTCTTTGTCCTCGGTGAGGGCTTAATCCGTTTTCGAATTCAGTAACAAAGATTTTCCATTCCTGTCGGGAGGAAGGTGGGGGGGGGGGACCTCTTATGCTTCCGGCTGCACTAACAGTTTTGACCACGGGCCGCCACTGGGGTACATCAGCTAGTAAAGTTATATAGAATGATATTCTTTGGAACATTCTTTTACTAATACGAAATGTATTTTTCAAATTGGAGCCAAAATGCCGCCCCTAAAATTTGCCGCCCCGGACAGGGGTCCGGTTTGTCCGGCCCTAGGGCCGCCCCTGCTTCAGTTCACTCTACAAAGCGTAGGTAATCCTTTCGGTACTCCCATAAGTTGATTCTCCTTGTCCAGTGGGCTTCTTTTGTTCGCGTTTCGGGGTGCCAGTGCATGCAGGGGGCGCTCTGTCTGGCTCCAGTGCCGGATTAACAATATAGCAGATGTAGCAAATGCTACGGGCCCCGCGCTTTTGGGGGCCCCGCGCCTTTACCTTGAAAGTTTTCGTCTTTCCCCCTCAAGATCTAGCTTTTTTGACATTTTCCAACAAGGTAGAAAAGTGTTTAAGATTTCGGTTTGTCTGTCTGTCCGTCCTTGATATAACTCGCGTCAATATGCATTGATTTCTACGAAATTTATATATGTTATTCTTATCTGCAGTACCATGTACCCTATTGTAAAGGATCTATGTAGCATTTATAGATTTTTTCTGCAGTAGCACTCAAAATAGTCCCAATACATTGCGCTCTATGGGAAGTTATTCTTTAAAGCGTACTACTAAAGCCCTACTAACTACAAGGGCTGATCAAATGAAAAGGTACGAAACGACACGGTGGGTACAAATGTAGACTTTATTCAAAATACACACCATAGGCCTGAGCACAACGATCCCACTGATGAACAAGCCGCAGGATTCCTTGTTCCCAGAATTCCCGTGGCCATGACGAGACGGGGTCGCCGCGACTGAAGAAAGAGAGGAGAAAGCAAGAGGGGGTCTGGGTACTGGTTTTCGTGACGTCACAAGAAAGGATGGGATTTGGAACAGTTTGCATTGAGTTCAATGGAAGAAATGGAATTAATAATGTCAATAAATACGAGTAGCTTAATTTTTTATGACGCATTGAAATAGCATTTTCGTTTTACAACACTTTGTTCTTAAATAACAGTGAATCAACAATATTTTGTGTCAGAAATTAATGAAATAAATTGGTACTGAATTTAAAGCAGTTTCAGCATTGTATGCAGTATGTTTTGCATTTCGGGCTAGCAAATACATTTTAAATAATATAATGGTTACTCAATGTAATTATTTATCTAAAATAATGTGTATATGGATTAAATTTATACATTGTATAAGCGTAAAGTCATATTTTTAAGTAAGTAAAAGTAAATATATTTTTAAGTAAAAATAATAATTTTTATTAATTTTACTTAAAAACTGAAATACATTATTTAGTTTTGCTTCGTTTTAATAAGCTTTTTGAAAGAATTGATGTTAAAAATATCCAGATTCATAAATAGTCATCTCAAGCCATTTCGTGACGTCACAAGAGGGGATGGGATTTCAAAGAGTTTGTATTGAATTCTATGGAAGAAATCTGATCAATAATGTCAATAAACACTAGTAGCACGAGGAATATAATCAGAAATTTCCACAATTAATATTTTAAAAACTTGTACAATACATTCTATATATAATTATGTTATACAGACTCCTAATGTCAAATTTTATTAGAAGCAATTAAAGCACAAAAAACAAGAAAATAAAAAAAAGCTTTTATTACCCAAACCTTACAAATACTATAAAGTTTTTCATGAAAGCACTACAAGTGTTTGCTTTAGTTTTTTCTAGATAAGACTTTCAAATATCACATTGAGACATTTGAAATATACATAATTAAATATTTTTAAAAATTAGTGGGTATAACTCTTGAATATGTAAAACTGCCTAAATGCTCTCACGGGTTTTCATGTAAAATATATTGCAGTAATACATATACTTTTTTGTTATTGTTGTTAGCATTGCAGTAATGCATTTTCTTTTTTGAGTTAATTTTCAAATCTGTGTTCATACTTAATTTCAGAATTTTCAACAAAAACCGTTTAGTTGGAAATATTTCATTAATAAATACCTTCTATATTTTTGTTTTTCTAAGTATCCAACAAATAGATTTCTCTCTCTCTCTCTCTCTCTCTCTCTCTCTCTCTCTTTTTTAAAATAAATAAATCAACCATGAGATCCGCATTGAACCTTAAGCTACTTGGTATGTGCAGTGGAAGGGGATCTGCGTTTAATTTATAATTAATGGTGAAATTTTCTTAACATAGAATTGCCATGAAACTCTTGATACATTTCTTAATTTCAAAAGAATTTATATTTTCCTTTGCATTATTTTTTTCGGTTTCCTCAATATCTTTTTCCTAAACGTTTTCTCTTCTTTTAGTAGGATCAGTTATTTCTTGTTTTTTTTGGTAATGTTGGATATATAGACTGGTAAGCTCGAAAAAATGCACGGGATAGCATTCGGTTCTAATTTATAATGCTTTCTTTTTACAGTTAAAAGTGCCCCATCTGATTTTAAAATAGCATCGTCTTTTAAAATAGCATCGTCTTTTAAACGATCTTCATCTCGGAAATGCTCAATACAAACATACGTATTTTTTCCTGGGGACCAATTTTTTCTTGGAATATTTTTAGTCCATTCGGCCCGCTTTTCTTCGTTTTTTGGGAAAAGTGAAAACATTTACATTTTCTCCTCTTTTGTAATTAGCTTTACTTACAGCCTGGGACGCAGCAAACGGAAGCATAGTGATTGCTAGAACAAAAGAACAGAAATCAATAAAACTAACGCAAAATACGGCAATTTTATATTTTTATGTACTCTATAGCTTAATAACTATTATCAAGTATGTCGTATTAAAAATAGAGATTGCTGACTTACCATTAGTATCCAAAAAAGGCCCAAAACATCTTAGTTTCTTCTACTTTTCCGTATGATTCTAATGCTTTTAACGGAGAAAAGTCCATCCTCTCTTGTGACGTCACAACACCTCCACGCGTTCAGTACCCAGGCTCGCCTTGTAATTGTCTACTCTCCCCCTCCCTTCCCGGGGGCTCCGGACGAGACCCAGTCCGTCGCAGCGTCCTTGAGTACATCGTCCGAGTTGAAGCGCTTCCCTTTCAGGTGGTTTCTTCAGTGGACCCAACACATGGAAATCGCAGGATGACATGTCCGGACTGTAGGGCGGATGGTCCAACGTCTCCCACTTGAACTTGGCCTGTTCCTTGGCGAAAACGGACATCCCATTTTCTCATTGACTTGTGGGACACACAGCCTTCCCAGTATACGATCATCATCCTGCGATGAATAGTGGCCGGTTTAACACCTTCCGCTGTCAGAAATCGGATAATGCCTCGCTGCCCCTAAATCGTCGAATTTTGCAATGTGAACGCCATCCTGTCCTCACACGCACTGCCGCGTCAATTGGATGTAGGAGGGTGCTTTTTAAAAGAGCTTCTGCTCTCTCCTGCGGGCCCCCGGATGTTCCTCTTATAGTCCGTGCTATCTACACAAAAAGTTCCAATCGCATTCCTAGATGTCTCGCTACGTACTCTCATAGCTGCATGGACAAATATGATAACGGTTAGGTTGTTGCGACGTTTCGTACCTTTTCATTTGATCACCCTTGTAGTTGCGCTGACCCCTGACTTCAAGATAAAACTTTTTCCTCCATGACTGCAAAAAGATTACAAAGACAAAAAGCCTAACAACATCTACATCGTTTGTACGATCCGCTTGAAATTTTTCACAACTTTGTAAAAAAATATAGAAAACAATCTGTCAATTTTAAAAATATGAAAATCCTTCAGTTCCCTCATTTTAAAGCGATTTTCGCTATTTTCAGCCCCATTTCGTTTCCGAGAGTAAAAAAAAAAGTCAATCATTTGCGTGACAAAATGATCTATTTTAAATGAAAATGATGTCATACAGTTAGGGGATTCCAGTACGTTTAAAATAATTTCTCCCGATTACACAGTTTATTATTATTTTTTCCCCACAAATAAATCGTCTGCTGGATATTCGAATGTTTATGTACACAAAACGAAAGCTTTCGACTGCGAAAAGATTCCGCGCGTTTCCAGATGAGCATGAAATTCGATTTGGGTCTGTAATAAAAATTGAATATGAACTTATTTATTTTAGGTGGATGAAAATTAAATATCAGGTTGTAACGAAAGTTTTCCGCCAAATCTGCTTGACGCAGCTCATGCGGCACCCAGCGATTGAACTTGTACGTCATAGTCCTTGTTCTTGAACTTTAGGTACCAAACCGTCACAGTGTCATATGATACAACAGTAGTACCTAAAGCTGTACACATAATTCGTTGACGTTCTGTAGCTGACTTTTTGCAACTGAATTGGATTGTAAATGATGTTTTTAACACGGTTAGTTTCATTTGAGACACCTTGTACTTACTGATAAAGAAATATTTTTTACAGATTTCACTGCACAGTGTTCTAAAGTAAATCTCTTTTTTTCCAAATCCCAAAAAGAGTGTGGAAAGATATGAGCAAACACGCCAACGCGAACTATTTGCGCAGATCATATTTGCGGTGGCGGGAAACTTTCGCTACAGCCAGATATATTGAATGAAAGACAATTTCCTTAAAATGTTTTTTCTCGCGCCCGTTGTAATTGCCTCCACAAAAGGCTTTGACTTCTAGTTTTAGAGATATTCTGCTCTTTGAAATGAAACAAAATTGGATGCGATTAAGGATTACAAAATGAAGCTTTGCATTGAAAATAGTGTCTGTATAGTTAAAAGTTTTTCGATACGAGAACACTCAAAATAATTTCAATACAATACGGTCAATGGCAGTTTAGAGACAGGCATATATTTTAAGCACAGAATACTATCCTACAATATGATTAGCTAATAATCCGACGACGATCGTGTGCCTCCTTCAAAATTTGCGCCAAAAGCCGTCAATGCTGGCGACTTTTGCGATAAATTGCCAAATAGGGTGCGAAAAAAATGCTTTGAAAAATGAACCGAACTTGGCGATGTTTTTTATTATTTTACGATAAATCGAAAAAGGTATTTACGTATTATCCCGGCGGTCATTAAAGCCAAACTATTCTTTCCTCAAATTTGCTGGCAAACTCTTGGCAATCGTATTCCGAACCATCAATAATTTCATGTGTCCGGCATTTATCTTGGCGAAAAAGTTGCTCGTCTTGGCGGATCGCCGGGATAATATGTAAGTACCTCGAAAAATGTCTAATGTAATTATGTTAGCTATGACGATTTCTTTGGAAATTTTGAAAATTCGTTACTCTTACTGTAATTAACTGATTTATTCTATTGTGTTTTGTTAAGGGCTATTTGCCTAGGAGTAGGAGGGGGTCTCCGACCGACGAAAATCTGTTATCAGGGCATTAGAACCCAAAACAGGTTAACGGATTTACACGGAACAAAATTGCAAACTTTGATTCTTTAGCGCGTGGAAAATTAAAATTTGAGACTGTTAACCCTTAAAAGAATAAATTTCTCGCTCTCTGTGTTCGTCCGATACCATTATGTTGTATAAAAGGATTGTTTATACATTTTTAACTTACCAGCAAGTTTAAGAGGTCCTTATGATTTTGGTTATTTGTCTGTTCTGATGTCCATCCATCCAGTGTTTTAACTGCTGTGGATATACATCGATTTGTGCGAAATGTATGTTTTTTCTATGTACAGTACCGTGTACCATATTGGAAATGGTGTATGTAGCATTTATAGTCCTTTTACAGGAGAAAAAATCCTATGTATAGCACAGTCTAAAAAACAGAACTAAAAGAATTAGGGGGGTGTCAGGGGATCTTCCCCTGTATCTGTTGATACAGGAATGACTGAATCAACAGTCATTCTTGAAAACATATTTTAGAGATATTCGATTTTTGAAAGAAAACAAAGTTGGCATATATATTACTAAGGCTCTCAAAATGATGCTCTCCATTGAGAATAACGTCCATATTATTAGTAGTTTTACAGGAGCACTCAAAAGAATTCCCATACATTGCAGTCTGTGGCATTTGAGAGACACTAATACATTTCTAGCACGAGACAATGAGTATAAAATTTTTATATTCTTCAGTTAAACGCTAAAAAAAATTAAAGGTCTTTTACAGGGTCTCATAAAATTGCATTTATAGTGATAATACAACATTTTCTTATCTACGAAATATCGCCAGTTTTAATTAAAATGCATCGCAGATTTGTCTCAAAAACATTTTTGTATTGGAAAGTGTTTTATTATCTATGAGCTTTGCATAATTTATCTTTCTTGATTTTTAAGGCAACAGATAAATCTTGTAATTCTTTTTTTCTTTCTTTACTTTTTTTTTTTTTTTTGATAAGACAATTTCTGAAGCTCTATATAGTGGAACTGTAAATCAGTTGTAGACAACTCATTGAAAGAATATATGTATAACTCGGCTGTTCGAGCCTTATCAATGGAAGACCCCCCTGAACCCTCCTAATTTTTTAGTTTCATGATTGCTATATTAAAACGATATTAATGGACTATGTCATTTTATCTCTCATCTATCGTGTATTTCACCTGGTAACCCTATTTTGAAATTTTTAGGATTGTAACCTATTGATAGAAAAATACATGTGATGCACATTCTACAGCTTAGTAAATATTGTAACAATAGATGAAAGCTGTTGTGAACTAATAGTATTTAAATATATGTAAAATATACATGCGATGTTTATTGTACAGCTTACGAAATATTGTAACAATAGATTAAAGCTGTTGTGAACTAATAGTATATAAATAAACGGATGAAATTTTTAAGCAATCATTTTATCAAATAAATGCAACCTTACAGAGCTTATAGAAATCGGTGGTTCATGTAACACATACAGGGGTGTAGCCAAGGGGGGGGTTAGGGGGGTCATAACCCCCCCATGAGAAATTTTTGCCATACAAAATGTATACTCTTCACTACATTATCACGCACACATATACATATATATGAGTTGTACTAGTCGTAACCCCCCCATGAAAAATTTCTGGCTACGCCCCTGAACACATACTAACATTTTCTGCGGACATTTATTCTTACTTTTATGTCGCGTTTTCGTAACGCATTTTGGTGTCTCACTTTTATGTCACATTTTCAAAAGGGGGTGAGAGGTAAAATGACAAAGTCATTAATATATTTAATGTGGCTGTTGCACGCCTGCATTATTTAGTCAACTCATTACCTAGGCGAAACTGAATGAGTATTCTAAAGTCAGCAATAAGGACACACACAAGAGTATATTTAACAATACTCTGGAACAAAAACACAGTTCTCTTTCAGGGAGCATCCAAAAGGGAGGAAATAAAAGAAAGACAGAAAGAAAGGCTGTATCTTTTTGTTGACTAAAAGCGAAACTCGGACAAACGGAGGAGGGGGTATCCAGAAACTTGCACCACCCACCTATGGCCTTTAGAAAATGGATTGCTTAACAATAATGTTACATTTTTGTCTTTATTTGTAGAATGAATCCAGAAATAAACTAAATATAGGAAGAAAACTAAGTGCCGAAACAAAAAAACAGAATCAGGGTCTGATCAAGGGCGGATTAAAGGGAGGAAGCGACCGCCCCTCCCGAGAAAAAATGAAATTAATGTAAACAATCCCAACTTACTTCCATAAAATTTATATATATGTATGTGAATCTTCCATCCAAGCCTCCGCCCACAAAATTGTATTAATCCGTCAGTGGGCCGGATTATTCAATAGGCTGTAGTCTATCTGTCACGATCATTTCAGGGACTTTTCAGTAACAAGTTGAATGAATTTTTTAATGAAGTTGTAATCAAACTTTTCAAACTGACTGAATAAAACGGAAATATTTGTGGCTATTTCTGAAGATATTCTCTGGAACGCGAGTTGACCTTCTGCATTTCCCCGAGAACTGAGATCCATAGGATTAAGATTGTAGGGAAAACGCGTCCCATAATCAATAATAATCCCCCACGAAACAATTTTTATTTAAATATTGGACATAAAGTTATTTTGTTTTGCAGTAAATATGAGGATGGTATTTTAAACGGATGTTGGGCAGCCCCAAAGCTCTTTTGTTTTAGAGAGTAAAAGCGGGTGGCTTTGGCGAAATTCGAAAGTGTACTAGGGTGTAAACCATCTTAGAAGGCTTTTGGTAGTTGGCTTGCTTTGTTTTTACTTAATTATTTATTTTACATTTTACAATATTTAAACAAAGGCGAATTATTTTTTGAAACAATAATAATATATAGAATGTAAGTCATTTTTTTTTTATAGTTGGGGAATCCACTATTACGATAAATTATCTTATTAGTCTCTGAAATTAACCACGTTAAATATAAAAGAATTGATTTTGGGCCGGTCGAAACCGCTGGTCAAGAACGCGAATGCCAGTACGTTCGTTCAAATAAAATAATTAGAACCGAGAGGATCTTCGCACAAAGACAAGACGGTCGGGGTATCCGAGAAGCCATAACCCCAGGCAAACTGGAAACAAAAAGAATTTTCGGATACTCTTGATCCACAAAGAAACTCACAAATTACTTGTCACATTTAAGATTATTATGTCTTGCAAAAACATTTGAACGTAATACGATAATGAATGTAATGAATGAATTGAATGAATTGAAATAAATTAAGAGAAGTTAAAAATATGTAACCTATAATTAGTAAAGACCGTCCAGATAATGAAATAATTTTACAAGCATGTATTTTTATAGGGGAAAAAATAGTGTTTAAAGGCACAGTTTAAAATACATATTGATTTCGAAGGTTCTAAAAATTTTACAGAAACAATTATTATTTTATGTGTGTAAACTTGTCTAGTTATATGTTTGCATATGGGAAAGGTGGGAAGTGTTAGAAATTCCAAATAATATATCCATGAACATTACATTCATTGAAAAAACCTGAGTTGTACGAATAAATAACTTTAAACATCGCCAGTCTCACTATCTATTTAGACCCCCCCCCCACCACCACCACCACTTTATTTTGACGGGCATTTTTTCCGCACACCAATTTACTTGCAGAAATTGATTTGTCTAGTGTTAACTCAGATTTGTTCATTTTTAATCAAGAAAATTCATAAAAGTTGTGTTTTATTTTATTATCGCACAAAACCTACGGATTAGCTCACCGAAGGTGGAGGAAGGGCTGGGATAAACCTCTCGCGAATATAACACGTGTGACCTTTTAGTTTTGTTTACATCTAATTAGCATTAGTAATACCATTAATTAACACTAAACATAAATTGTAATATAATTAGCACTATTTATTTTCTCATTTAATTTAGCTCTACTACTTTAATGTGAGGGTGAACTCCTACCACTATATATATATATATATATATATATATATATGGGTGCGTCACTGAGCAGGGGGCCCCTTGGTAACATTTGCTACGGGCCCCGCGCTGTCTTAATCCGGCACTGTCTGGCTCTATCTGTGCATGCCTAGCATTACGACGAATCTTGATCGACGAAATCTTGATCAGTATTTTGAAGGAATGGAAAATACAGATGATGCAACATTTAATGCATTAATTGTTTTACGTCGAAAATTAAATGAGAAACGATTATGTAAACTCAAACAATCAACTTTGGATAAGTATTTTTTCACGATAATAACATTTGGATAAGTATTTTCAAAGATATCAAGCATCAATTCATGTAAGTTGTTTTTCTTTCTTTATGTGTGTAAATTTTTTGCACTTATTAACTTGAATTCGGATTTAGCGAGCGACCGGATTTAACGAGCATTTTTCCATGTCCCAAGCTCCTCGTTAAATGCGGGCCCGACTGTACTACTAAAAGTACTGTGTAAAATTATCTTGATTTATCTCGGTTGTCGGAGGGTAAATAACCTAATTCAAGAACAAGGGAAGGGGAAGATATGTGTACTATATGAAATATGTGTACTATATGCGTAAAGCAGGTATGGGCAACCTTTGGAAAGTTGCGGGCCAGTTCATTCCGCGGGCCGGAGTTTGCCCATATGTGGTGTTAAGGAAGGTATGGATTTTAACATAACATTTAAAATCCATACCTTCCTGATAACAAAATGTTAAATAAATTTAATTCTAATATATACCATTATGCATAAAAATCATCGTTAATCATCGTAAAAATCATCGTTAATTCATAAAAATCATCGTTAAATCATCGTTAATCATCGTTAATCATTCTTTTGCGATTTATTTATTTTACCAAACTTTTTTCTCCCTTGTATCATTTAAAAATACCAGAAATATACTACATTCTAAAAAAAATATCAGAATAATTACTACATCCTTAATTTTACGTGAAAAAATATAGTTATATTAAAAATACTACGTTTGGCAACACTGACGTATTTGTGAAATTGCCTAAATTCTGGGAACCGGTTCCTCTTCCTTTGGTCATCCTAGATGTTGCAATATAGTACTATCCATCAGGTCTCCCCCACCCCCTCCCCCTAATGAATAGAATCCTTATCTGTGTCAAAGATCGTTCATAATCCAAGAGATTTTGTGTAGATTCCGACAACGGGATCAACCATAACGCATTTAACGAGGAGCTCGGGACATGGAAAAATGCTCGTTAAATCCGGTCGCTCGCTAAATCCGAATTCAAGTTAATAAGTGCAAAAAATTTACAGTTCCCGTCCCCTCTACTTCAGAAGTGTAGAAAATGATTAAAAATATGTGCACTTATTTAGATGTGCATTCATCAAATGGAGAGATGAATAAAGCAATCGGCGATCTTGAACAATTTCTGGACAATATGGTGCAGTGGCGGCTCGTGGTTTATTTTAATGGAGGTTCACAAAATTAATTTCGAAAATTAAATATGCAGATACGAAGCACCTTACTAGTTAAACTATATTTGTATTTCCAGCAGTTAAAGGAAAACAATGCACGCAACTGAAAGAAAACAAGTCATCTTGGATTTACATTTCGTCGCTAAGATAAGTTTTAGCAAAAATATTGTCTTGATTTTTTTCTTTTCAATTTTTTTTTTCAAAGGATGACATTGAAAAATGTCGTTGCCTGTAGCTCCGAAACACTTATTGGACTCCCATCTTAATTATTTACACTAGTTCGTAAAAATACTGTAGTGAAAAATCATAAAATAAGAATATGAAAACAAAAATGGATTAACTAACCGAACACAACAAGCCAAGTGAGAATCCAGAGGAGATAACGGCAAAAAAATCTGCGGTGAGCACAATAAAATTGTGCAAGCGAAAGCGCCTGGCTTCTCTCGCAACTCGCTCAGC
Source organism: Cheiracanthium punctorium (assembly GCA_038373885.1). Classification (NCBI taxonomy): domain Eukaryota; kingdom Metazoa; phylum Arthropoda; class Arachnida; order Araneae; family Cheiracanthiidae; genus Cheiracanthium; species Cheiracanthium punctorium. The sequence continues at coordinate 792,767 of JAWZYV010005776.1, read as the reverse complement.
GTCTTTCCACAGAGACCGGTTGAAAGGGCCACTCGGGTCGATCGCACGTGCGAGCGACGAAAGACTATGTTGTAGTAACCTACGATACAGTGCGTTAGCTATAATTAACGCGTTTAATAATAGTGGGAGGTGGGGGAGAGTGAAACTTGTTTTAAATTTACAAAAATCTAGAAGTGTACTTAATATATATATATAAATATATATATATGTTTTCTCTTTAAAGAAAAAACACCTCTCAAAGTATTATAAAGTTTTCACTTCATATACTTTCTCTGACCATTTTGCCCACTTGTTTTATGATTTAATAGTTACTCGTGCCAATGCACTAAATTACAATTTACTAGGTCACAATCGCAATAGTACTAAGCTAAATTCCAATTTTGTAATTAATTTCTCCAATCCTGTTTTTAATATGATTAACTTCAATAAACTTTTATCATCTCACTCTGACTCTTTCCCTTTACCGCATCTCAGCCTAAAAAAATCTTTCAAATACCCTATACCTATGGGTAGAAAGATATTTAATTATAACTCTTTCTGTAGGAACTTTGTACCCGATGATGAGGTACCCTGTCTTTGTACCAGTGGTCAATACAATTCTTATGTTAATTCTGATTTTGGACATATAGTTACCGGAGATCTTTCTATTATCAAAGATCTTAAACTTCAACGGATCATGAAAAGAGGTACTAAGTTTAGGTTACCCACTAAATACTGTATAGATGATATAATAGATACTTTCACTTATAATATAGACGTATATATATATATAACACTTCAATAAAAAACAGCAAACCTTCCGCCTTCTTTAATGAATGGAAATTTAATATTCTTGCTGACCTTAAAAAACAACTACTTTGTAAATTTAGATATACTAAAAATATAAAACTAAGCAATCAAATAACAGAGCTACAGAATAACTTTATCATTACTTATGTTGATAAGTCTAGCAATAACTACGCTATAATATGTAAGCAGTTATATCACAATCTCTTAGCTTCATCCATTAACAATAATCCAAATTTCAGTCTAACATCTATCTCTGAGATAACATTTAACAAAAAGATCTTAGCTTTCCACAAGTTACTTAAAATCAAGCATGACAATCTAAAATATCCCTACTTAGTGCTAATACCAAAGTTTCATAAAACGCCACTAAAATTCAGAACTGTTACTATAGGATGTAACACTTATAATAATGTAGCAAGCAAAATATTACTAAAAATACTTACTTCTATGCATGATCTGTACATAAAATCTAACACTTCTTCTGTATCTATAGGTAATAGCTATGAACTAAAAAATAAGATTAATGCTCTACACGATGTAATTAATATATCAACTTATGATTTTAAAGACTTATTCAATAGTATACCACTAGACGACTTATACAATATAATATTGAATCTATTTATACATAGTAATAATAATATAACCCTGCCTTCTTACATAGATACTATGTATTTCGAAAATCTTTTAAAGTTCATAATCTATAATAACTACATTCTACATAATAATAAATTATATAAGCAAGTTATAGGAATACCACAAGGTGGTTCCAATTCCAGTTACTTAGCAGACCTATATTTATATAATTATGAAAAAAATTACAATAATCCTTCTCTTATAATATATAGGTACATAGATGACATAATAACAATAGCTACTGACAATACTTATAGTGATACTGACCACCTACCCATAGCCTACCATTCAGCCCTAGAACTAATAAAAAATCCTAATAATAATAGAATAATTAATTTTTTAGACTTACAAATTAGAATCAATGACGATAAGAGTCTATCCTTTAATATATATAATAAAAGAAATGACTTTAATTTTCAGGTTAATACTTTCACTCATTTCAATTCATGTATGCACACTTCTGTGTTTAGAAATATTATCTCTAATCATAAGTATAGAATAGAGTCTCTATGTACCAATAGTTTTAAGGCCAATAACTTAACTGACCTATATAAAACTGCTATAAAATATAATTATCCCAGTAAATTTCTAACTTCCATTTTATATCCTCTATGTAATCAAAAAAACTGTATGTCCTAATCAGAATATTGGTTGGTGAGGATGGGGTTGGTTGTTGGTTCTTTCTATATTTAAAAAAAAAAAAAACATAAATATATATCTATATATTTTATTTAAAAAAAAAAATCTATTTTTAAGAATGGTTGATTACTGGTACTTTTTCCTTTTTATGTGTTTCAATTTAATTTGTTAACGTGTTTATTCTTTAGTTTTTCCTCTGGGGGTTCATGTGCTCAAATGGAGGAGCCGCCACTGATATGGTGCTCGAAAATATATTTCGAAAAAGGTAACCGATTTTTTTCTCCCCAAAATAATATTTTTTATACTTGCTTTTCATACCAATGGAGGCAGTTTTCGTGTAGTTTAACAGCAAGTCGCCTTTAGGAATTTTTTAACACGAAAAAATATTTTGGTCTCTCCAGTTTCGTGTAAAACATTGTGATACAATAAAAAATTCAAGAATGTTTTCAGCAGGCTTTCTGACAGTAAAAATGTACACTCAGTTCAGGAAAGAATTTAACAGAATCAACATTTTAACCCCCCCCCTCCTCTTCAAAGATGTTCCACGGTAAAGAATCCTTTTGTTCAGCTATTTAAGATTTTCAGGGGTAATGTGGACAAAGCGAATAATCACCTCCCTTACATGAATAAAAGGTTATTCATGAAGAGGAAATGCATGACCTGTTTTAAAAGAAAGGCAAACGGGAAAACGAGTGTTACAACACCATCCCAAGAGCCGGCTTTTGGTGGGAAATATCTAGTGATCAGTGGCGTACCCAAGGTGGGGGGGGGGATAAGAGGGTCACAACCCCCTCCCCCCCATGAGGAATTTTCTGCAGAGCCTTATTATCGCATGGGCAAATCGGAACTTTGCCCAGGGCCCCCAATTTCAAGTATTGCTCTGGAATATATTTTTTATATAAACATTTTATAAAAAAAATAAAACAAATTTTGATTATGCCTGATTATGACCAACGGGGGCCCCGTTGGTCATAATCAGGCTCTGATTTTCTGCCATACAAAATGAATATTCTTCGCTCCCTTATCACACACGCGTATACACATATGTGAGTTGCAGTAGTCGTAACCCCCTCCCCCCATGAAAAAATTCTGACTACGCCACTGTCAAGTGTTAATTACAGTTTAAAAACAATGGTGATTCAATATTTATTTTAACATAAAAGCCATGACTTCAAAAATAAAATGTTCCTTATTAACTGCAAAGTTAACATATTTCGTTGTAGGAAGCAAGTATTATAAAATAGGCAGATTTTATGCGTTTTTAATTCTAAATTCATTTCGTAAAATTGCGAATTTTACTAATACTAATTTTAAAATTTTCATTTAGGGGAAGAAAATTGTATGCATATTTTCTTAACATTATTTTGTCGCTTGTATATAGTTCATTTTCAAAATTCGGTGCCATTTGCTCTCCGCGAGTAAAATATATAGTATATATATTTTATAAACTTTAAATGATTTTTCTTTTTATCATGGTTTTTATCAGGCAGTTTCTAGTACTGAAACAATAGATTATAAAACATACCATTTAATAAAACTTTTTCAAAAAAGAAAGGATTTGAGAAGGTACAAAAATATAGCTGGCTGAATCGTAGAATATAAAGAGTGTTATGCAAAATTAATGCTCAAAAGCTAAACTTTCTGCCCTGGCATGCTTTAAGATTGCGAAAGAGTTTAAATTACATTATTAAAATGTTTTTATGAAGTAAAAAAAAAAGTAAGATTTTTGATAATTGAATATAGCTATCCAGACGTTCAACTTTTTAAACAACAAATTTGAAATTTGAGAATTGCAAAACCTGTTTACCGTTAGAGTGAAGTCAAAAACGAAATATAAGCAGACATATTGAGTTTTTGGTATTTGACTGAAAAAGCAAAAACCTGTTTGTGATCAGTATTTTTATTGCATGTCACACGTCTTTTACCTAAATTTGTTGTACAAAATATGTTTATTTATTAATTCAATAGACTAATTTAGATAATTAGATTTTTAGTCTAAATTAATGTCTCTTTTAATATTCTTGTTGAATTATTTAGACTCAATTAGAATTTTTTTTTCTTTGAAATGTCATGTATTTTACTATAATAAGTAACAGACATGACAAAGAAAAATTTACAAAAAAAAAAAAAAAAAAAATATTTTAAACGGAAAGGACAACATCATACGGACAAAAGGACTCTACCTATGTAATGTATCACTTTGCATTATTTTGTGCTGGATATGCTGGATATAGGTGTACAAATTTCAAAGAAAATGTCCGGTTACAGACATGACAATTTTCATCCAAGTTTGATATAAAAATTATTCAGGCATTTCTTTTTAATTTTCATATACTTTTTTACTATTATGAAAAAAAAACTACTTGAAATATTATTTTTGCTTCTTAAATTCTCAAATGGCACCCAATTTTGAAAATGACCTACATAATGATGAAGAGCAAGAATCTGAGAAATTGTCCCACCTAAGATTATGGGGTGATGCGTGCGATCTCATATTTTCAACAAAAAGTTCCCAGTTGTTATCTTATTAATGTAGCAAATCCAGAATATTTCGTTCCTAATTTGCATTGTTCAATTTTATGCTCCCCTTCCCCCCCGAAAAAGACCGTGCAGTAGTACACAAAAATGTGCGTTTTTCTCAGACGTAAAAAATGCTACGGTCAAAAATTATTTGCGGGAACAACTTGCCACGAAATTTCTTTCATATCTGGAAGGTTAGAGGATTGAACTTTATTAAATAAATGAGAAATCTAAGGCAGGCTGTCGCTGCAAGGTCACTGAAGGTCATACAAATATGCATTTTCAAAGTTTTTTGCGATTTTTAAGGCTTAACCATAGCTTGCGCCAGTGGCAGATTAATGCAAGTTTGTCGGGGAGAGGGGGGGGTGGTTAGTTTGTCGGTGGGGGTGGTTTATTAGAAGATTGACATATACATCTATTTTATGGAAGTAAAATAGGATTTTTACATTAATTTATTTTTTCTCGAGAGGGGGGCGGTCACCCCCACCGCCCTCCTTTAATCCGCCCTTGGCTTGCGCCTTCAAGTTACCATAGCAAAAGAGGTGTCCTTTGAAAGACATGTATTAGCACTTATAAAAAAAAAAAAAAAATGCATATATAGTTAAGGCAAGTTGAATGCGCAGTTAGATTTATTTATAAGACCAATATCTGAAAATTTTCGTTTTTGACCAATATTCGAAGTGTCATGAATTCTTGCGGCAAAGGTTTATTGAAAATTCTTTTACGTTAATATTATCCTCTATTTTTATCACTTGTCTTTACAAAAAGTTTTTCACTGAGGCAAATAGCTTTTAAAAAATTAAAAACTTTTTTTTACATATCTCAATACTTGCAGTTGAAAATATTTTGCTTCACAGAACTACTATACAAATTACTGTATTTTTAGCTTTCCACAAATTTGTTTTAAGTAGTGCGGAAAAGCAGCCCTGTTGAAACTGCTGATAAATTATCATAGCAAGAGGACAGCATACACTTTCTCAGTTATTAGGGATAGGTAAAGCTTAAGATTCATTTGCAAAGATGGAAACAGTTACAAAAATGAGAAACCATTAAAATAACACTTTTGAGACAATCAAATCTTTTCAAACCGTGTGCCACAAAAGAAAATTCTAAGTGAAAATCTAAAACAATTCTTGCAAGACCGCTTTTACAAAGAAGGCAAAAACAGGTTATAAATTAACTGTGCAAAGTATTATAAAAATGATCTCTTTCAGTAGATTAGATGGGAAGAAAAAAATAATCTTTATGCATTAAGAAATGATGATGAAAATGAAAAGGATAACTAATTTTTATATGCTGCGATTCAAGAAAATGAACTTTGGTGTTTATAAGAAAATTACATTTAGTAAATTTTCTCTTTCAGATTCCCAAGATAGAGGAAATCAGGGAAGGGATAATAAATAAATAGTGTATAAAAATACGTGCAGTTGCCGATGATCTTTTTATACGCCAATGTTCCCATTTGGGAACATTGAATTAAAAATTTATTCAAAAATTAAATTTTTATCAATATTGACTTGAAAAAATTAGCAGATAACGTTAAAAGATGACTTGATTTTTTGAAATAGGCTTAGCATTCCTATCATTATTTATTGGGAAACTGGTGTAAAAAAAAAAAAAAAAAAAAAAAACATGAAAACAGCCATTTTCATAAAATAGGAGAGGGTGTATCTTGATACACCCTCCACTCCTTTCAAACTTAAATTTTAAAATATTTTTTTTTATTAATTCTTAATATTTCATTTATTCCAGTTGTGGTGTGGGGGGAGATAGGGAACTGTTTATAAACTTTACAAGTGGTGTACTAATATTAAGAGATGTATTATCTCGTAATTAAATTTGAAATTTTGAAAAAAAGCAGTTGGTTTTTTACGGGTTGGGCAAAATCATAACAACCCTGATTTGTGAACAATCCAATGTCAAAGAGACAGATTTTCTTCCGGATTGGTACGTGACTATTCGCTATCCCGATTTTCGTCACTTTTTTTTAGGCCATTCGGAAAAGAAATTTTTACCAAGAGTGCGTTCGCGAAGATTATGATCTGTTCTGTTTTATGGATATGTTTTCACTGCTGAAGTGTTTAGGAATCCCTTACAATCCCATTTCTAAAGTCTATTCAAACAGTCAAACGTTTCCTTTTGCTTTTTATACATGTACTTGCTCTCGCGCGAACAAAACGAAAATTTTAATTTCTTCACAGAATTAAAACAAAAAAAAAAACTTGTAAATGAGCGCCCCCCCCCCCGAGAATAAAAAGTGGGGGACGTATGGGCTGAAGTGAAAAGTATGCTCGCGCATTCCCCTTCCACTACACCCAGGGTTTCCCCGCTACGGTCTCATTCTTAGCAAAATGCGAAAAGACTACAAGATTGCGAAAATGAATCAAGACGTTTGTTTTGCTAAAGTCTTTGCTTTGAATACTAATAAAAAAGTGTTATTTGTTATTTTGTTTAATCTTGAAATTTTTCTATTGTATTTCAGATATAGTATAAGCTTGATATAATGTAGATTTATATAGTAAATAATATTTCTCGAAGAAGAATATAAATCACAGCCGAGATATTCAATTTACTATACCAGGCGATTCAAAATAGATATTAAGGCTTTTCTACCTGAAAACTGAGGATTTCGGTTGATTTTCGAGAGTAAACTTATAATCACATAACTTTGAGAATTTCCAGAATGTTTCCTCTAAAACTAGAATAAGAACTGACATTGAAATAAAATTTGAAAATTTATTTAATTTTTTTTAAAAATGCTATTAAACTTGACACTTTTTCAGAGAAAACGCTATTTTCTTGACTTTCGTTCTCGATTAGAAATAAATTTAGGATTATATAATTATGAGAATTTTCAGAATGTTTACTCGGAAAGTAGATTGAGAACTGACATTTAGATAAATTTTGAAAAACTATTTAATTTTTTTGAAAAATTGTGTAACTTGGTACTGTTTTAGAGAAAAATGTTTTTGATGGACTTTGACTTAAGATGCTAGAACTATGAAACTTTTTAGACTGTTTCCTCAGAAACCATACTGTGAACTGAAAGAAATTTCAAATTTGAAAAGTTACTTGCATTTTTTGAAAAAAATTATTAGACATGCCACTTTTTCGGAGAAACTCTGCTTTTTGGTTAACTTTCACTACAGATAAAAAATAAATTTACTTTCCTAGAACAATGAAATTTTTCAGAATATTTCCTCGGGAACTGTACTGTAGACTATTGCAAATTTAAAATCTGATTAACCCAGTCAGTTTTCATAAGAAAGAAAAACAATGTTTTTTAACTCAATTCAAAATTGGCCGACTAAAAAATTTTCTTTCAAAAGTAACTTTGAAATATAAATTTGGATCACCTCATAATACATTTAGGAATGTTCTGGGGGGCAAAAATGTACTGCATTTTGTTTTTACAAATTTTATAATTTTGAAACTCGTAATGGTTTATGAAACCTAATGAACATGACTTCTGATCAAGATTTAAAATAAAATTACAGTAGAAAAGCTACTAAAAATTTATAATGGTTCTTCTGAAACTACTTTACGGTGGTTTATGAACATTGAGTTTATAGGAGCAATTTAATTTTAAAAATAAGTAAATAAATAAAGATGGTATTTATGAGGGAAATTCAAAAAATTTCACCAGTTTTATCGCGTTTCAATCGAATTTCATTTGAAAAAATCAACTCATGCTGATCTCTAATATACTTACTACAATATTTTACATCAAGAAAATTCCATTCTATCGTTTCAATTTTAGAGTTATAATTATGCTTCTAAAATTTTTGCAAAGAAATTTTTAAAAATACAGCTATTAATTGTTTCTATTACATGAATAAAGATGGAGCGACATTTATCCTTAAACCCCCGAACCACCCATTTTTCAAGGTTTTCCCCTAGACCCCGATTCGACTTTCGCTTGTCAAGTTAAACAGTCTTAAGAGGCCTCTCTACTCACGGAAAAAATCACAAACGGTGGCTTCCTCTGAGATGCTCTGGAAATTGGGAAAGAGGGATAGCAATCTGTGACAGTTTTATTACTCTCTTGACCACACCTCTAGTCTTCATCTTACAGAAGACCCCCAGGAGTGAGGGGGCACACACAACAACCCCTGTTCCTCCTAGTTGTTTGGAAATAAGCTATTCATTATCACTTCCGTTTGAGAACTTGGACTGTATGGGATTTTTTTCTTTTTACTATAAAAATGAGTAGTTTAAATGTTCTAAATATCACTTTGTTAGACAAACTAATCGTTCACCTCCCCCCCCCGACAAACTTGTATTAATCCGCCACTGACTAAACGATCTATCTGTGGTTGCTATCAGGGCCGGCCCTAACAGTTTTGCCGCCCCGGACAAAAATATAAAATGCCGCCCCCCACAGTAAAATTACTATTAAGAGAAATAAATTGTTCACAGATACTGTTTTCATGCCAATAAAACTGGAATAGCTCTTTAAACATAACACAGCATAAGAAAAACCATATTTATTAAAAACCACACATTAAGCTAAAAACCAAAAGAAAGGGAGAAAAATAAGGAGTTTTTTTTCCTCACTTTTAATTCCGCAAAATTCCTGACTTTTTCTCTAAAATCAATTTTTCAACTAATTCATGTTCGATAGCCAATGTAGTTAAATTATTTAACCTATCTGGAAGAGTTGTGGAACATAATAAATGTTTAGTAAACTTTAATTTTGAGAAACTCTTCTCTGCACTTGCCTCAATTATCGGCAAAGAAAGCGAAATTCTCGAAGCAATAATAAGATGTGGTGTAAAATCTATAGTTGAAATTAGCTTTAAAATTTCAATTGGACTTTCCTTTTTGCCTAATAAGGCCGTAACTGACACTATTTCGTTTACTAGATCAAGCGCGTTTAACTTCCCGATTCTCCATCGGTCAGTATTAACTCTCAATTGTTTACACTATAAACAGTGTTAACGCCTCACCATGGCACAGTGGTTATATCACTGGAAATGGTAGACGGGCGAAGTTTGAAGGTCCCAAGTTCGGGTCCCATCGCGTGTCCGTCGACCTAACCGTTCGGAGTTTTCCGTGGTTTTCTCCGAAACTTTGCGTAGATAATCGGCCGTAATCCCACAAACAAACAATAAACACTGTTACAATGTTTAATTAGCACTTTTTAGGAGTGTCTTAACTCATTTATGCCGTGCAAAAGTTTAAAATAATTACATTGGGTACTTATTAAATTAAATCTGCACTGTAAGGTATTTATCGCTTTGTTTACTGTAAAAAAATAAAACTACCTTAAATTTTAATTCAGGATCTTTCACCAGAACATCTCGTGATTCTCAATCCAAATTAATATGTTACGTGGCTGCTTAAACTCAGTGTTAGCCAGAATACTATCTCGTTGGTTAGTTCTCTTGCATAACAGAACATTTCATTTAAAATCACATCCAATCGAAGATCCTTTGAAAAATCTTTACAGTTTCTTCTTCTTTCAATAAGAGTTCTAGAACAGGTGGTAAATCGTTGTCTTTTGACTGCAATCCTTTCCTAATTGATTCACGCAATTAAAGATTCTGTACCAAATAATAATAAAGCATAGGAACATGAACTGTTTGAGAGAGTTAAATAATCCTAGCCTCATTGGAATTAGATTTGTCAATACCTTTATACCTTACCAAGAACACGATCTGTTCAATTTTTTTTGTCATCAGGAATGCAATCTAGAAATATGGGATAATATTTGGCTAGTTGAATTTCATTAACAAGCTGTAATTTGAATCCAACTGAAAATTTATGTAAACTGGGTAAATATTTGTTTGCACATCACATATAAACAACGGAACAAGGGCGTAGCCAGGATTTTCATTAGGGGGGGGGACAAGACAAGGAGACCATGGAGTACAACTGCTCCTCCTCCCGGTTTGTAATAATCAGACTCTATGACTAGCTCATTTTAGGGGGGTGGGGGCAGCTGTCCCCCCTCCTGGTTACGCCCATGCAACTGAAGCGAATGAAATGAAATTTATAGCAACACCAAAAGTGGCAACTTAATTTAAACTGCAGTTGCTAAAATATTTCTAATTCGTTTAAAAGTTTTGAGATTTAAAACTGTTGTTTGAAAACTGTGTGTAAATGTATGTTCTCCCATTGTTAAAAAATGGCTCATTTGAATAGAATGAAATTTGGAAGTTAATTGAAACAATAGATACCAAAATTGTTTTAAATAATTCATAGACTTTGAGATTTTGTAAAAATCGCTTTAAAGTTTGTTCTGGCATCCGTCAATAACGGATTAAGAAAACAGAATGAAATTAGGCCATATGATGGGTAACAAAGCATCATCGAAATTTTTAAAAGATTTGAATAAATTGAAAGGGTTTGCAAAAGTTGCATTGCATTTTTTCTTTTCTTTTATAGGGGGCGGGGAGAGAGGGGGAGGGCGTCACTTTAAGGCGTCTGGAGGTAAAACAATAAGAGGCTGTTCGACTTAAACAAATTACGTCGATTTCTTTTTTTTTAATTATTACTATTTTTTTAATTTTGAGAAAATTGTGCAAAAATTTTACTGGCATAATATTAAAATTTCTAAAGTTAATAGAACAAAATTGAGTTACTATCGATGCGATTGAGTTTAATAACATTGTACGTATATATATATATATATATATATATATATTATTTTGAGAAAATTTTGTGTGACCACTTCGTGAAAACAACTAGTGGTCAGACAAAAGGGAATGAAATGAAATTTTGTTAAATAGTAGGCGGTTAGTAAATTAAATTTCAGGTTTTTAATTTTCTACAAATTTGAATTATTTTTGAGGTGTGACGTAAACTTTGATAAGTTTTTCGCGCATCAAGTAAAATCATCAAAATATAATTCAATCGAACGTTGCAGTGTTAAATATCGGCTACTTGCTATTAAAAAGAATTTTCCAGATATTCTCTTTTCAATTTAATATTCATTACTAGCATCTTCTTTTTAAATGACTTCTTGATGTAGGAAGCTCATTCACTAAAAGAAAACGTTAATTTTGAATGTAAAATATTTTCTCTATTGACAGTTTGTCCCAGTAATTTGTTACTCTCTAACCTGTAATCTTAGAACAATACACAAGAGTTATAAGTTCGCTTTGCATATTTCTGCCAGTATGTTAATTCCATTTTTTGTACAACGAAAATGCAAATGAAATTGCGCGCGGTTAGTAAAAACCCATCAATGACGGATGAATACATTAGCTAGTAAAGTTATTAAGAATGATATTCTTCGGAATATTTTTTACCAATTCTTTTACTAATACGAAATGTATTTTTCAAATTCGAGCCAAAATGCCGCCCCCAAAATTTGCCGCCCCGGACAGGGGTCCGGTTTGTCCGGCCTTAGGGCCGCCCCTGGTTGCTATTTCATAAAAACAGTGGTCTAAAGAGATAAGTAATAAACGGTATAGGCACATTTTAGATTACGTTTTTGGCAGTAAAATTATAATTATGAAAAATAACAAACTCAATTTTTGTTTGTGGGATTACGGCCGATTAGCTACGCGTGGGCTCTAGGCCGATGGGTGGGGTGCCCTCCGTGGGGGTCTTTCTAAGGGGTCCTAACCCGTATTTACGCTAAGTTTCGGAGAAAACCACGGAAAACTCCGAACGGTTAGGTCGACGGGCGCGCGATGGGACCCGAACTCGAGACCTTCACACTTCGCCCGTCTACCATTTCCAGTGGCATAACCACTGTGCCATGGTGAGGCCCAAACTCAATTTTCAAATCAAATACTTTAAAAAAGAAATAATTATTAATTTTAAAAATCTGATAAACACTACAAATTATACATAATTTTATCACAAATTAAGATAATGAAAAGAAATTGCGCCCAAAAATTACTATACTGATTACAAAATTAACACTCGAAATATAGGGACAACTAATTCACAGTATGACTTATTTTTAATACTGTTGCGCTTTCATCAGTCTTTTTTTTCCCCCTGTTCTCGATATTTACTTCGTCTAGAGAGACAAGTAGTAAATTGTGCCTCTGTACATTTTATATTTTCCCTATATTAATTTCCATCATTATTGTCTAAATGCCAAACTCAGTTTTCAAATCGAATGTGCTTTAAAAAAAAAAAAAAAAAAAACCAACCTTTTAAAATCAAATAAACAAGTTGTACTATGCAAAAGAACTATTTATCACAAACCAATGAAAGGGAATTGCGCACAAAAATTATTATAAAGGTTGCAAAACTGACAGTTAAAAATTTCTTTCTGAAAGAAAATATAAAATTATATAGACAACTAATTCACAGCAGCAATATTTATTTTTAATGCTATTGCACTTCGGGATTTTTATTTTCCGAACATGTACCATGTAAGGAAAGTATTGTAATCATGAAAAAAATTGGCTTCGAGATTTTGGTGTATTGACACGTTTTGAGGTCTTCTGAATTCAGTTATGCTGTTTTTTACGAGATGTGTGTGTGTGTGTGTGTGAACACGATAGCTCCTAAACGGAGCATTCGATTGAGCTCAAATTGGGTATATGTGTTATAAGCCACCGTCACAAGACCGGTATTGATTTTGGTGTATATAGGACTTATAGTTTTTCTACAGGGCTAAAGATTTCTTTTACATTATGGCCTATGGGGGGAAATTCTTGAAAGTGCGCTAGCGTTTAAACGGTACATTCGATTGTGCTCTAATTGGATATATTTGTTATAAACCACCATCGTAAGACCGTTATTGATTTTGATGTTTATAGGACTTATAGCTTTTCTGCGGGGCTAGGACAAAGATTTCTTTTACATTATGGCCTACGGGGAGAAAGTCTTGAAAGTGCGCTAGCGTTTAAATGGTGCATTCGATTGAGTTTCAATTTGGTATACGTATATGTTTGAATTATTCATCGATTAAAATTTATTTAAATGATTGGTAATGATCTTAATCATAAGTGTTCGGAAAGTCGAGTGGAGTCACTCCAGATTTTTTTTTTTTTTTTTTCTGTTCTCTATATTTAATTGGTGTATAGCAGGGTTGTCCAACATATGGCCCGCCGATTGTTTGAATCCTGCCCACTTACTACTTTTTGAAAATCGCAGAAACAGTCTAGCAATCCTTTTTAGTAGTATTTCAAGTGGAAAAGCAAATAGTTCCAAGAAATGCTGTGGAGAATAAACTTAAATTCTGAGAATGCTACTAAGATCAGTTTTTGATTGTCGAAGAAATTGCGAAGGGGGAGACAAACCTTTATCTGATAGAAATTTTGTAAAAGACTGCTCGAGCCTATTTACATCTGTCTCTTTTACTGTGTCTCATATTGCTGTGAGCAGCTATTTTCAAGGATGAAAACCGTGAAAACGAGATCTAGGTTTCTTTTGACCGAGGAACATCTTGTAGGAATTTTGCGTTAGCTATGTCAAGTGTACAGGCAGACATTGACTATTCGTTAAGCAAGAGTAATGCCAACCCTCACATAATTCTATGTTTGGATGTAATGAAAATAAATGCGGTAATAAAACGGGGTTTCTACAGACCTGGAAAGTCAGGGAATATCAGAGAAAGTCAGGGATTTTGGAAAAAAGTCAGGGAAATTTGAAGAAATTGAAGAAAGGTCAGGGAAATGCAAGAATATGCGGCAAAATCAAGAAAATACTTCCTGTTCGAACCTAATTGTAGAAATTGTTTTATTTTCATTTTCTTATTTAACCTTATAAATAATTTTAAAATGTGTCCTTTATGAACATATCTTCTTCAGTTGAAATATGCTTAACTTGATCCTAAATTGTTATCAAACATGGTTTTTGTTAGAATCCAGTGATGTCAAATAATATTTTTGTGTATATTGATTTTATTATTATTATTATTTGTAAAAAAAAGGGGCAAAATATATAAAAAGTTATTAATTAAAGGATGTAAAATTAAAAATAGAAACGCAAAATTAAGGAAAGCACGCTATTTAAAAAGTCAGGGAAGAGCATGATAGACGTCAGGGAAAAGTCAGGGAAGCAAAAGCTGTGAAATCCGTAGAAACCCTGTAAAAAAATGTAAGAAATTTTAATACCCAATTTTACGAATTATTTGTAATGTGTTTATTTTGTAGAACTCGTAAGGAAGGATTTATGATCACCACTTTAACGTCTTATCCTCAACTAGCATCCTCTTAATTTTTGAACTGGATTAAAAAATTGTGTTTTCCAAAAGTAAAATACGACCCTGTGGACTATCAACTACATCATTTCATAGAACTCCGTAGACATAAAACACAGTATTTACAGTACATAAAAATATTTACATTGCATGTGCTGAGAAAAAAAATATCAAACAAAACCTTAGGAAAAAAAAGCCGCTATTCTGGTTTAAATTCCGAAGATAACTATACTACCAATAAGTTGTAAACAAATAAGATAAATCAAGGGGTGCTGGTTTCACATCAGCTGTTTGTAATGTATAACATACAATAAATGAATTGGATTAAAAAATGAGTTTTCTAAAAGTAAAATATGACCCTCTGAACCAGTGGCGTCAATTTTCAACTTAACTATTACGCATTTTAACACAAAGTTATGTCTATAACCCCCCCCCCCTCGAAGGAAGTCTGCATACGCCACTGCTCTGAACTATCAACTGCATCATTTCATAGAACTCCGTATTAGACACTCACATAAAGCGCAGTATTTACAGTACATAAAAATACACTTATTTACATTGCATTTGCTGAAAGAAAAAAATACCATACAATACCATACAAAAAAAAGGCTATAGATGGTTTTAATTTCATTTCTTGTTAATTTTTTAAAAATCTTTTTTATCTTCATTATGTTTAATTGCGTCAATAATGTAAAAAGGATTTCTGAATCGAAGAGACATTTTGTAAGGTGGATCAATGAGCTCCGGGAGAATGCACACTGCTCAAAGCAAGTATTCGACAGACTTGAGAGCAGTAAACTAACAACACTTTTTACTACAAAAGGCTATGCAAAAGGAACTGAGCCAGATGATTTTACAGATACACACACAAACGAAAGTTGAAATGTGAAGAGAATGTTTCTGGAGGCACTGGGGTGGGAAGTGAGGACACCACAGGGGGTCAATGGGTCAATATACGCCCACCTCATCAATCACCGCAACTAATGGTTACCAAAGTGGGGGGGATGAAATTCGCGTTGAAATCATGCATTTCATAGCATATAACGTTTACATTTAATTGAAAATAACGAAAAGTTGTCATTGAAAAAACACGAAAAAAGCATGTAAAAATAGTGAGATGGCTATACAATCTATTACGCGAGTTAAAATTTTGCTAAAGAGCGGGATTTTGAAATAACGGATCGTCAAAAATGAAAATAACGGTTTTAGAATTTGTGTTGCTTTTCAGATTGCAATAAAATTTCTTTCGGCTTAATTAACCCAAATCTGATTCACGCAATAATTGCGAACAGTTCTCAAGATTTACACAAGAAAATTTCATGTAAAAATACCAAATACTTTCCGAGAAAAATGATTAGGCGTTAAGGCACTTTTCTTCATAGGAAAGCATTGGGACGTGAATCTCCGCAAGCCGAGTATAGAGGCCTCTTAAGGCGATTATTTTTTAAGCCGTAAGTGACCGAAACATTACTTCCAATTAGAAAAGTTCGTCAAATTAAGAGTAGCTTTCAGACATGGCATTTTTTTACTGGGGGTTGTGTACATATTAAAATACGAAATTTAAATTTTATACGGTCCCTCCTATCCTACCTTTATATTTAGAAGAATGCTGCTCTTCGCCTAAGAAAATTAATAAAACAAATCCGGTCTCTCTAAGTGAAATAGTTAACGAGAAAATTAATTTTTAAAATGATGACTTACACCACTTTACCTACTGCGTTGGCGTCAGTTTTCAGAAGAAAAAAATCTTTACTTTAGGGGACCCACTATGAGTTGATAAAAGATAAATAAAGATCCCATTGTAGGGAAAAGCAATTAAATGCTTTCAAATGTGTGAAATTCACAGGTAGAGTTTTAGATAAAATGATAGGTACTGCTTTATGAAATTAGTAATAATGTAGCCTTTTAGAGGGTCATCCACTGATTACATTACTCTTCTAGAGAAGGAATTTTAAAGTGTAAAAGAGAATAGCAAAATAATGGCGTAGGTTACTCTGGTGTGGTACCTTTCATTAGAAACTGCCAAACATGCTTTACAGAATAATTCTAGCTAAATTAGGATTTGAGGAGTTAACTGTGTCTATCGGGTAACTATTAACATAAATTAACGCCAGTTGCAAAGTAATTACATTTTTCTCACTCTGGAAACATCCCTTATTGCTTGGCGACAAATATCAAAATTTTCAAATTGATATATCTCGGAAACTATTCCACGTAGAGACACGGGATTTATTTTATTAATTTTCTTGGGCAAAGAGCAACAATCTTCTAAATATAAAGGGTAGGAAAGGAGGGACCGTATAAAAAATAAATTTCGTATTTTAATATGCATACAACCCCCAATAAAAAAATAGCATACCTGAAAGCTACTCTTAATTTGATGAACTTTTCTCGTTGGAAGTATGTTTCGATCACTTACGGTTTAAAAAATAATTGCATTAACATCTATTTTGAATCACCCGGTATATTCCAAAAATATTCAGTATTAATGCAGTTTGTGTTATGTTGGACTTGCACTGTCTTAGAAGTAAACTTATTTAAACTATTTTCTCTTAATGGTAAGTACAATTATTAATTTTCATTTCAATTTTTAAAAAATGTTTATTCACTGCGATGTATTAATTCTTTAAAGATGTCATGACTAAATATTAAAATTTAATTAACAAATGTAAATGAAACACATTAAGTCTCATAAAATGGTACACGTGAAATCGTATTTACAGAGACTTATTGGTATTTTAGCGTTTTGCTGAAGAACTTTCGAACTCAGCTTAAACCCTGACTACAGCACTGGATAAGGGGGTTGGGTATTATTGTTATAAAAAACTCTTATAAATGTAAACATATTGTCAGTGTTGACCGAATACATTTTTCCACTTATGCTTCAATATACAGGTTGTACAGTAAAAAATTTTGATTGTAATATAAAATAAGTAACATCAACATCCTGGCACGTACCCTGAAAAACATTTTGGAGGGTCCAAAAAATTCGGAGAGGGTCCAAAAAAGGCACTTTCTCTCAAAAAGACTATCATTTTAGTAACAAAATCAAAATTTCGGGGGAAATACGTCCTTGTCAACATCATATATTTTTTACAATAATTTAAATGTAGTAAGTAAAAAATATCGTAATTTATAACAGTAATTCTAAGAAGCAAAATAGCTTCAACTGCAGGTATAGGGGTATGTTTAAAAAAAAAAGTTAATTTTAAAAGTATTTTTCCTCATTAAAGTTAACTTTTTAGTAAATACAAGTAATAGAGGGTAACATTGACATAAAACATTTTTCAATAAACCTCTGTCGCAAGAACTTATGGCACTTCCAATATAAGCCTAAAAAGAAAATTTTCAGATATTGGTGTTATATATGTGAAAGCGCATTCAACTTGCCTATTTAAAAAAAGTCTTAGCAATGGCTTTGTAAGTGCTAATTACATGTCTTTTAAAGGACACATCTTCTGCTATGGCAACTGGAAGTAGGGCCGGATACAACTGATCATACTGGCCCTGGTGTGGAATATATGTAAACGGCGGACCACTTGCATTTTATTCTATAAAAATGCTCATTGTACATACAACGTACATTTGCAAGCCGCAATCTGTATGGTTAAGCCTTAAAAATCGCAAAAAAACTTTAAAAATGCATGTAATAAACGAAAAATGCACGAAATAAAGGGAGAGCGCCCCCTCCCCTCCCCCAACAAAACGAATATTTAAAAATTATACATTAAAAAGTGTCAAAGATAAATATAATATACGCTGGTTTAAATCCCTTTCTAAAAGCTTTAGAATAGAAAAATATCACGTCGAATCAAGGGCGGCTCCAGGCTGAATTTTGGGAGGGGGCCATTGAACTTTTTAGATAGCCTATAAATTGTTTAAAATGCCAATTGAACGTGAGGAATCGTAAAGTATACGAATCTAAAGTTCAAAAACAAAAAGTTCGGAGGGGGCTATGGCCCCTATAACACCCTCGCTGGTGCCGCCCTTGCGTCGAATGGTTTTTTCTAGAAAAAAAAATTAAGAAGCCCTTCGACGTATTCTTTACGTCGAAGGGCTTGGACTGAAGAAGTTCAAAACAATTTTTGAACGAAACGCGTATCCTCTTTCCTTTTACTTCTTATGTGTGTTTTTTACAAAGTTTTTTAATTACTTTATCGTTTAACACCAGTATTTTGAGTGTTTTTTCAGTAATTCCATTCATGTTTAAGAGTGATGTTGCCATCTAGTGGCTACAATATAAACAAACGATTTGTGTTTATGAAACTCAATTTTGGAGAAAAATTTAATGTTATAAAAACTGGGCAAGCATTATTCCTTAAAATCGCAAACTTTTGACGTTTTTGAAAAATGACGAGTAAAATTTTATTCTAAAGACCGGGTGCTAGCTTATGTTGATTTGATTGCATTTTAATAATACGTAAAAAATAAAAGGAAAAAAATGCACAATACTTCAACTAGAACACACAATTTCCGACAAACAGCACACAAACCTGATTTTATATAAAGTGAACACATAGTTATTATGAAACAACTTCAATTTAAACATTGAAAAAGGTGCAAACAAAGCTTACCTTGGGAACTTTACATAAATTTGCATTCTGTAATTTACGGGGGGGAGCCGTCTTCCTCTTGTGTCTGCGGTAAGCCATCTCAATTTCAAAAATGAATTAAATCACATTCAAAAATAAATATGGAAGTTCAGTCCTAGCACATGGCCTGAACTAACAGCAAGAGACACAACGAAATGAAATTCATTCACTACCGACCGGGCATGTTCGCTGCGGAGAGACAGGGTTACTCACTTAAGCCAGCAGAGCCATTTGTCTTCAGAAATCAACATGCTGGCGTCTTTTTTTTTTCTACACAAGCAAATTTTACAACAGTTTTGAAGGCTGAAAAACGAACTTACTTGAAAATTACACAACCTATTAATTAAAGATAAATAAAAATTACTTTAAAAAACCTATAAATTTTGAAACCAGGAAATAAAAGCTGTTAGTTTCGTTTGCAAACTATCACGTATTAGCGAGAATCCAGGTAAGCAACGCTGGTCGAAAATCTCGCCAACGTCGGATCTTCATTATAGTAGTAGTTTATACAACATTATTATTGTTTTCCTTTCTTTTTCTGAAGTGCATATTTCCCCCCTCTTTTCTTCCTCTGGTTCAGAAACGAAACAAAATTTTCTCAGCAGTGAATCCGGAAAAAAAAAAAAAAAAAAAAAGCGCAGAGCAAACTGACCTTGACCTCCAAAAACATGAGTCAATAGCTTTAAACCTTCTCCAGACATTAGGGATCATTTAAGAAAAAGGTTTACCTAAAATCGACCCGCTGTTTTTTAAGTTTTGGAAAGAAATACTATTTGAACATTGTGTCTCATACACAGACACATGAAAATTATCAATCGGATAGATGAAAATTATTCATGTGGTCTAAATGACAAGATTAATTGTATTTAATAAAATGTCTCATGTGTGCCAGCGGCGTTAAGGAAAAACGTAGAAATACCAAATTTGGTACAAAGGAAGTCCTAAACGTAAAGGTAATGCAAATTGAATCTACTTTTTATTTTGTTTTTTCAAAATCCGGCATAGAAACTTTTTTTACTCAGTATTATATGGATTTTCCACGGATTTCAGGGATAGATCATAGGATATGGAAGAGAAATTTTTCTTTAAAAAAGTTTGTTTTGGATGTGTTTCACACAATTTCCTGATCTTTAAAAATTTTTCAAAGAAGCATCACATTTATAGGAGATTATCGAGAAATAATTTTTAAACCGTCGCATCCCAATATCTGTGTCACTTTTTTTTCTTTAAATTTCGTCAGATTATAATATGCACATTCAACTCTCTTTTAAACTTTAAACGAAATAAAAATGTACATTGGAGATTTTTTTTATGAATTTTACAATGAATTAGGATTTTTAATTCAGTGAATTACTGCGTAGAAATTTCGTTTTTAACTCATTAAATTTCTGTCTTGCGTCGTCTTGGTAACACAAACATTGGAAGTGAGCATTAAAATAATAATAAATAAATAAAAATAATTCAAACGTGATTCCGGTTATTAAATCATAAGTGAGGTTGACGTCATTTTGATGCCACGATAATACAAACGCATTCGAAATATATTCAGATTAACAGATTGTGATGCAAATCTCACGCCACGGAATAAATTAGCAAATTCTCAGATTTTCGATTAACTAGAGTAGCCGTTGATTAAAATTTAAGGGTGTCATTTACTAAATTTCTAATTGTCGCTTAATGAAATCTATCTATCAGAATGTTTTTTAATTTGTCAGACTTTTTAAATGCATATTTAGGTCTATATTAAAAATTGAACAATAAAGAAATATCAATAAGGAGATTTTTTATAACTTTTAAAGTAAAACAATATTTTAAATTTAAATCGGCTGATTCGTGACCGCCATTACAAAAGTTTCTTGTTTGTATTGGAAGCGAAAGGAATGATTAATTCTGCCAATTTCAATGAGCTTTAACTAATGGGGGCGTCAACGTTTCGCCTACACATATGCAGTGCTAGGAAAATGAAGCCTGCCACGTCTCGTAAGTGCCCCCAAAACATTGAACACGTAGCCGTGCATTGAAAAACGAGTTCTGGAAAATTTCAAATAAAAACAATCTTCATGATTTTACGTTTATGGGAGAGTTTTTACACATATTAACTCGTATTTTACTGGACTCGTATTTTACCGAACTGCATTGCGTTCGTTCAAACATCAAGTGGGGGGAGGGGGGATTCTTATGATTATACAGTATCAGACCGAATATAACACGATGTTTTTTGACTGATTATTTCCCGTAAAAAACGTACCCACCAGGGACGTATAGCCAGGGGATGGGCCAGGGAACTTTGGCAACCACGGAAATTTTGGATCTTTGTTAATTGGATGTCAATAATCTAGCTTTTTAGTGAGAAATTTTACTTTCAAGATTTTGTGCTCCCACGATTTTTTTTTTTTTTCCTTTGGCTACGTCCCTGTTACACACATATTTAAACAAAATGTCATTCTTTTAGTAATACTGCTTCTAACATAATGCGTTCTGCAGAAACATTTATTATTTAACAACAATTAATTTATTGTGCATATTTTACATAATAAAATATATTATTTGAATACTAAGTTGAGGAATATGTACATTTCAATAGGTCTAATTAAATAATAATTTTAATCAAAAACCCTTTTATAGGGGGAGTTGGGGCTCGTTGGACCTCTGGGCACAGTGGACCAGGCTCGATTATTTTTGATATACTATTTTATTTTATTTCATTTTATTATCAAAAATGTCCCTAGAAGTTGCACAAATCCTATAAAGAAACCCCATGTTGAAGTGATAAGGAGCCATTTTTATTTCAGTTAGTTGTATTTTAGCAATGCTGAGTAATTTTCAGAAGACTGCTACTTTGTTTTCTAAAGTTTGTTTAATATTGGAGCAGTAAACTGAATCTCTGTTATAAGGTAAATTTAATGCTTTAATAATTATTTACAGTTAGTTTAGTTTTTATGATAAAGAAAAAAAATATTATTATATTTTTTAAATTCAAGTATGTGGGGTACCTTGGTCCACTCGAGTTTGAGTACATTATTAGGGTACATCCTACCGCAAGTAATAAAAAATAACTTTGTAGTCTTTTTTTAATTACAATCATTACATATTATTTTATGTATGTTCCACAGTTATGTAAACACTTATATACAGTTATTCGTTCTAAGTTACTATACACAAGCCTGAAGTACATAACAATTTAAAAAAAAAAAAAACTTTGGCGAATAAAAGTTAAGCAAAAAGGGGGGGGGATGCTCTCGAATCATAACTGATACACCTGTTAAGGCAGTTTTAGAAGATGAAGCAAATAAAAGGATTGAAAAGAAAAGCAGACAAGAGTCTGCAGCTTTGTTATGGAAAAAATGAAAACGTTTAAAAGAATTAAAAGAAATGAATTGTAGTAGCAGTAGTGAATTTGATAAAGACTCAAATTATAGTGAATCTATTGACAATGAAATTGCAGATGGTTATGATATAAATAACTACGAAGTAAAAGTTGGTCAAGATGTAGTTATAAGATTTGCTACAAAGGAAACAATAATTCATTATGTAGGATTAGTATTTGCAAAACTAGATGAATCAGATTATGAGATTCTGTATAATGAAGACAAAAATAATATATTCTAATAAATGTTGATTAAGCAACAATCCACAATAATGACATTCTCCTTATTTTCGTGTCTGCTCAGAAAGTTGAAGGCTTTCCATTCACAAATCTCGTTCGGAATATCCTTTGCTAACTTTAACATATATTAAAATTTATTTTAAATTATTCATGATAAGTGACAAAGATTTTTTTTTCAATGTTTACTAAATAACTTTGTTCTAAGAGGAATTGCTTTTTATTTATTTTTTTTTTTTACGATTCAGGATTTCTTTTCCTGATGAAAATTAATTTAACTGGATCTACAAATCCAAAAAAGTAATATGCTTCATTATAGGAAGAAAAAGTAATAATTCAATTACAATACTCGATAAAATTTATTCTCAAATATTACTATAACTAAAACTTTCGGTATAGCATTGTCTAATGTATTCCATAAGGAAGCATCAATGTCTTCCATAAGGTGGACCAGGGTACCCCAGACTTGGGGTACCCTGGGACGGTGGACTCCCCCAGACCTTGGTCCACTCTCCAAGCTTCTTTTAAAAAATAAATATAAAAAAGATTATGCACAGAATATTCTGAAAAAAACCTTGGAAGCTGAGAAATGTGTAATGAGTCTCGGAAACAAGATGGGGGAAAGAACGAGCTGTTTATTTAATTTTTTTGATGAGATAATAAATGAAAAGCAAAAAAGCGGACAACTGTGCCCCAACCCTCCCTACAAGATAAAAAAAATTTCACGAAAAGCTCAAAATAAACTTAAGGACAATCAGGGAAAATGAGAAACAAAATCTTTCAATAAAGCACTTTTCTACATGAAAATTTGCATACATTAAAGTGAGATCCAATGTTTAGGGAGACTGAGGGGGCCGTGCTCGTTAGCTTCAAAAACGCGAATAGGGATGGACGCAAGACTGATAAATGGCGTCTCGCAAATCAGCCCGAAAGCTTTGTCTCGTTTCGCAAAATCCCTATATCGTAATGTTAAAAATGTCTATCTCGTCTCGCAAAAAAAGCTGTTAATCTCTCTCTCGTCTCGCTTCCATCCCTAAACGCGAAACAGTGGTGCCTGAATTGGTTAACCCTTTGAGGCGCATTCCCAATGCTGAAAAAAGGGCAGCCGTTGCCATCGCTCGACTTAACTACCAGCAAGATGGCGGACGATCGAAACGTTCATCGCGTGCCACAGATCTAGAGACCCTTTTTTGACGCAGCTGGCTGTGCGCGGGCACACCCAGCTGTCGTCAAAAAAGGGTCTCTAGCACGCGATGAACGTTCCGATCGTCCGCCATCTTGCTGGTAGTTAAGTCGAGCGATGGCAACGGCTGCCCTTTTTTCAGCATTGGGCAATCTATCCAGCTGTTCTCGCATTCTTCCATTTTTCAGCAGATGTCAGTGCTGTTAAAAATAATCGTGACCATTTTTTGACGGGAAATGGCGTGCTAAAAGGTAAAGGATTCACGTGGAGCTATGTCACCCGCAACTATTTTTATAGCAATCAAATCTATTCTACGTGACTGGCAACAGTCAAAACGTCAGAGTTTGGTGTTCCCAGAGCGGGAACACTGCGCCTCAAAGGGTTAAAGCTACCTGGCCAGTAAATTCCTTGCGGGTCCCTCTTGGACTTACATAAAGTGTAGGTGTGCATAACGTATACGGGTGATTAAAAAGGTGAGTACACAAACACACAGCCTAACTTTATCTCAGAATACAAACTCAGATATTATAACTCATTTTTTTTCCTTAGCGAATTTTTAGTTCTGCTCGGAAACAAAAACTGCATAATTTATTTCAAAAATTTGTTGCAAATATCCTTAAATTAAAACATTTTGGCTACAAATGGTTAATTTTGGACATCCGTTAGGTTAACTGGCATCTCTGCAACACCAAGAAAAAAAAATTCTACCACGTTTATAGGAGTTTCATAATCAAAATATTGAGTGAATGCAATAAAATGATGATTCGTTTACTATTTCGTTCATCATATGACAGTAACATGCTTAAAATATTAAAGAAATATAACAAGAATCACATAATGTGTTCTATCCAGTTCTGTTTGTCAAAAAGTAACGGTCGAAACAACGCTATTTGGAAGCTTAAATAAATAATATATAAGTATTTCAACTCATTTATCAGCCTTTAAAATTATTTTTTCAAAGTTTTAAAGTATTTTTATACGTTTTTGTGCATTTTCTGTGCTGTAAATATGCATATAAACAATGATGTCCAAATTCCGTAATGATCGAAAAATCGATTTCTTTAATGTTTAATTTACTGCACCAGTGTTGCCAGAGTCCTAAAAATTTAAGAAAGTCATAAATTACAATCTTATTTCTCCAATTGAATAGTTTTTATTCGTGAAATACAGTGTATTTAGATTAAATAATGATTAACATCATTGATGAGCATGTCAAACACATGTGTACGGTCGAAAGAAAATGAGAGCAGCTTTGATCGTTACGAATTTTCGAGCATGTTTATTTAAGAAGTACGACTTATAAAGAAGAGTAAAACCTCGTTAACTTTGTAAATTGACATTAAATGTTTGTAAGTGTTTTATTTTACTAGGAATTATTTTTTCCTCAAAAAATGTATTTAAGAAAACTGTTTGACGAATTCAAATTGCGTAACGATCGAAATATTATTAATTTTTTTAAATAAATTTGACAACAAGACATAATTTTTATTTAGAATTCATAGAGGTACAGCCCTAAAAATTTAATTTTTTTAATTAAATCAAGACAGTTTTTTTTTCAATAAAGTGCATTAACAAGAGCTGTGTTTTGCAGGATTTCACCATTTAGAACTTAATTTGTAATTTAAGTGATCATGTAAATTGCTTTTAAATTGCAATAAATTTATTTCCGTTTATTTTTCATTCTCTTAATTTATATCTTAATTCTTTAAAAGAAACTGCAAGTTCAATACTTCTAATAATGAATCGGTTCGAGACCAAAAACATTTGTTTAAATCCATATAACATGTATGTATAATTGAAATTAAACGTCACTTTCCTTACAATATTTTTGTTTAAATGTGACTCATGAAAGCCAATTTATCAACATAAGGAGACATGAGTTCTAAAAAAGGGTAATAAAATATTATACAATTGATTAACAAAATGCAATTATATAGATGAACCTACTTAATGCATTTTTAGCCCCTATCATTTTTAATGCACATATCTTAAAAATACAATGTTCACAATCAGTAACCAATAGATCAGCAATATCCAAAATTCGTGATATACAGATCAAAGATCTCCGAAGAAGCAAAGATGTAAAAAATGTGTTACCTACAGATTTGATAATTAAATATTTTAATTAGTAATTTGTCCGGAATACTTTCTGTCTTTTTAACACTTTCCAACAAGGTTGAAAAGTGCTTATGATTTCGGTTTGTCTGTCTGTCTGTCCGTGCTCTAACTCGCGTAAATTTAAATATGTTATTCTTATGTACAGTACCATGTACCCTATTGAAAATGGTCTATGTAGCATTTATAGTTTTTCTACAGGAGCACTCAAAATATTCCCAATACATTGCGCTCTATGGGAAGTTTTTCTTTAAAGCGTATCATCCTTACTATATAGTTGCGCTGATCCCTGACTTCATAATAAAACTTTTTCCGCCATGACTGCAAAAACATTGCAATGTCAAGGACAAAAAGCCTGATAATTTCTGCACCGTTTGTACGATCCGCTTGAAAAGTTCCATAATCATGTATAAAAATATCGAAAACAATCTACGCTACTTTAAAAAATCTGAAAATCCGCCCGCTCCCTCATTTTTAAGCGATTTTTCGCTATTTTCAGCTTCATTTTATTTCCGAGAGTAAAAAAGTTAATCCTTTGCGTGACAAAATCTGCTATCGCATGTGATAATTACTTCATATTGACATCACTCTTAACAAGCTTTTTCCAGATTTATAAGTTTATTATATGTTTGTATACTGTATTCTAGGCTTACATACTATAATGTAAAAAAAAAAAAAATTAGAGTAAAATTCCAAAATTCGAAAAGTGGATTATAGTTAACATTTGGTGGCCCACCTTTTTAGAATCACCGGTACAAAATATTAAACATTAACGCAAACTATCAAATTATTTCGCCAAAGCAGGAGTGCCAGAATTTGGCTATCGCCATCACACAAATCATGGCAACCTGCTATCCAATGCAATAAAGATAGACAAACAGGTACCTGGAAGTAATATTCAATGTACAAACCCATAGTTAATTTAGAAATAAATTACTTTTCTTCAGACGCAAAAGCGGCCGCAGACTTCGCAGAATTTTCGTAGATGCTCAAGAGAAAAAATATTTTTTTGAGGTGGTGGTGGTGGTAGTGGTGTGTGTGGAGCGGGGGAAGGAAGAAAGAGATGATTACCTTTTTTTCTAAAGAAAAATCTCCGTAGATGATGTTTCCTCCATTAGCTTTACATTTTTAATAGACAAAAGAAAGCAATAACTTTTACAAAGATAAATTAATATTTTTTTCTAATTTAAATGAGATTCCGAATTACTTCCTGGACATTTTATGCTGATCAGTGACATAATAGAGAAAAATTCGGATCCTATTGCAGAAATGTCATTAAAGAAATTATTTCTTATTAAGAAAAATTTGATTTTTCCCTCAGAAAGTTTGTTTTTCTAAACAAAAGTGACTAAATTTGTGTCTTAAGAATATGCGGTTGCTCCACATCTGTGTGCTTCTTTCTTCGCGTGCTTGAGCCCCGTACCACCCACATAGGCCATACGAAAAACGGGAACATTTATTTCATCAAGTAGAATAGGGAAATGGGGAAATGAATTAAATTGAAATACAGAATTCAGTGATACTTCTCGGGAGCGACCACCCTCCGTTTCGCGAAAAATCGGTCGTTCAGAGAGGGGATCATACAAAGAAGCATAAACATTTGATAGCCAAAGAAAAACACGCTAGCAACAGTGTTTGCTTTTTTATAAAACTGTACACTAAACATAGGTAATTATACAAACATTTATGACCTGCAACAATGTTAAAAATCAATTGAACATTTCCACTCATAAAATTACTTTGAAGTCTAAAAACGCATGTTTGGTAACAAAAGGTAAAATAACGAACATTAAATTGGTGGAAATTAATTTTCAATCAATCAGAACAAATTCTTATTGATATAGCATGTCCATACAAGTGTGGGACTGGACGGATGGCCTGGGCCCAGGCCCTGGTCTTAGAAGGGCCCGAGTCCCAGCCTTACGCAATTTCAATTTTTAATTACTATAACTAATACAAAAGTTCTTAAATACTATAAACTACAAAAAATATTTTGAATATATCTATATCCAACGAAATTTTAGAAGACTACAGCTAATTGCAGCTTAAAATTCAAAACAACATATTTATTAGAGATGAGTTCGGGCTTATTTTTTGAAGCCCGAGCCCGCTCGAGCCCGAAGACTTTTCATCCGAGCCCGAGCAATATTATTTAAGTCGGAGCCCGAGCCCGAAAGTTCAGCTAAAGATTTTAAAAGAATTCAATTACTTCATTGATATAAATACAATAAATTTTGCCGTTTGTGGAAATTAAAGACAAATATAGTTGCAAACTCCCAATGCACTTTCTAATTCTTTGTATCCATCTTTTATCAAAAAATGTCGGATCTCATGACTAACTAAGGAATATAAACCGCCGTTCTAAAACACCCAAAGAGCTTCACGCACCTTCTAGGCGCCCGTGCCGCTATTTTTATTTGTTTATTTATTTATTTATCTTTTATAAGTACTTTTATTTTCCTCAGGAATCACTTTTTAAAATCTGTTTCAAGCAGTATGTTTAATAAAGGAGAAATTTTTCTTGAGCCCGAACGCAATTGTGAATTTCAGAGCCCGAGCCCGGTTCGGGCCCGGGCTCGGGCTGAGCCGTCTCGTCTCTAATATTTATGATAAACCGTTTATCATAAAAGTTTAGTAAGATTGTCATTGCAGAGTTATGTGAAATTGTGTGCGTATTACCTCCATCCTTTCTTCCTACTAAACCCGACAAGAGAGAGAGACAGGAGGGGCAATTGCCCCCTATCCCGGGCTTTAGGGGGGGCGCAACTAGAGGGAAATTTTACTATGTATAAGGATTTGTCTTAAATAAGTCAAAATGTAACCATTACTAGCAATCCTGAAGTTTAGCATATTAGTATGGAACTGAGTACATTCATATGGTCCGTAACTCTTGTCATATTTAAGTAACATAATTTTATAAATATAGTTAGGACTTAATAAAATGGTTACCATAATTATTGTCTCTCATCCTGGGTCCAGGGCTCGTAATCGAATGTGGGGGCCATGCGTCCCACAAAAGGTCTGTGTGGCAGCTAAATGCCCGTTTTTGGAATATGTAATTTAATAATTTGTTAATTATAATGATCTCAGAAGTGAGAATTCTTCAGAATTTTTTCCGAATAAATAATTATAATAATCTTTGTGGGAACATGTTTCTACTAAGTTGCTCTTATAAAGGTACATTATTGATACTTTCTTATGGATTGTTTTAATTATTTTTAAAATTCCAAAGTAAAGGGGGTTTATTTTTGTTTGTGAAAGCAAATAAAAAGTTTTTTTTTAATTTAATAACAAATGATAATACTATTTGTTTTGATTATACAGAAGAGAGATGGAAGACTAATAATTAATGTCGATTTTCATTAGTTCACCTAATTGCTTTAATTTTTGTTAATTATGTTGCATAAATGCCAAAGTGGTAAAGTATTAGAATAAAAAGTAGCAAAGAAAGACTTAGCTTCTTATAGATTCTACACAGTTGCACACTGCGCTACCCCGTAATAACAAAAATCTGATGTGGACACCATATAACTTCCTTGCACGTCTATTAAATCAAAAATATTTTCGGCGCACTTCATCTAAACTTATTTTGTTTGAAAGAGACAAAATACTACAGTAATACTAAGGTTTAGCGATTTCTAGCCAAATACTTGAGATATCGCCAAGTTGGGTTCAATTTGAAAGATTTGTTTCTCACACTTAATTAAGCGGTATTTCGCCAAAAGCCGACAAGCTTAAGGTAGTTCACGAGATTTTGGGGTAAGCCAAAGTAGTAATTGACCACAGACTTTCAATGACTACGGACTTTCTTAATTCTACGTCTAATAGTTTTTGAGATAAGAGAGTTAAATATGTACATACACACATACACCAAAAGTCACCAAGCTTGGCGACTTTTGGCGTAATTTTTGAGGGAGACACGTGACGGATATGGTAGAACGGTATTGTGCTTGGAATGGATGAATATCTCTAAAAAAGCCATTGACCGTAATGTGTTGAAATGTTTTTGAGTGCTCCTGTAGTCCCTGAGTATTTTCAATGAAGAGATTCATTTCGTAACCCTTAACAACATATATATCATTTCTGAGTCGTTTGAAATAGCCTAATATCTCTAAAATAAGCTTTAATGAATTCTGCCCATAGAGCGTAATGTATTTAAAATCTTTTTGGGCGGCTCTGTAGATAAACTATCCTGTCGATTGGGCCTAAAAGGTGAGGTGCACAACTAGGTGTTAGAACAATCCTAAATGTAAAGTTCCAACATTCCACGACCAATAGTTTTTGGTGGAAGCGAGTTACAAACGTACATACAGACCTCAGGGGAAAAACTGGTCAAAATGGATTCGCGGTCGGTCAAAATGGGTTGTACATGCATTTATATGAACGTGCATACATGCGTACGACGAGATGCATCTCAAAAATTCTTAAAAGTAGATTTAGAGCTAGTCAAAATCGGTTCTTTCGTTAAAATCTGACTACCAAAATATTTCGCGATCACATTACTTCCTTATACTTCGTGCAAGGAAGTAAAAAGACAGGAACTTATACCCTTCATCAGGGCCTGATTTCCAGAAGGACATTCGGGGCAAGCACCAGGGCCCCCAACAAAAAGGGGCCCCAAATTGTTGTTTAAGTTTAAAAATTTGTAAATTTCTAAAAAATTATCGAAAGAGGGTAGGCCCTTAATGAAGCTTTTGCCCAGGGTACCCAACTCGGCAAATCTCCTCCTGCCCTTCATTCATTTTAATCGTTATATGTTTTTCCCGGGTACCTTTTTTTATCTATATTCAAAATTTATTCATTAAATACAGCGAAAAGTTTCTGAATTTAGTGGCAAATCCCCTAAATTGACGGCACTGAATAATAAACTGCCTACGTTTAATCTGGTTAAATTACATTAATAGACTTAACATGAAGAAGAATATTCACAAACAATGCATTTTTGGTTAATTTGACTTAAAATATACAATTATTGATTCTAGTTTAAGTACGCAACACTGTTCTGCAGTATCAGGTTGGACAGTAGCGACTTTACTATATTTACACTCAACAGAAAACTAGTGTTTCAAAAGGGGAAATAATTAAAAATTTAAGGTTCAACTCATTAAAAATTTGAGGTTCAACTCTTAGAGGGCAGACCTTTTGCAGCTGACGAAAAGAACTGAAGACTGAGAACACTTTTGCTCTTCTGGACGGGGGGGGGGGGGGAACTTTTGCAGCTGACGAAGGGTGAACCTTTGGTATCATCCGAAAAGGGCTTTCGTGTTATTCATGCCCCGCCCGCAATCGCGAAGTGATGCCGGATCCTCCATATAGAACGGTGACCGGCGAAAGGGGACAGCTTCAACGCTTAAACCTAAAGAGCGAAAAAAACGATACATTGCAGAGCGATCCGTTTGCATCGAAACCTACCGGTATTTCCGCTAAAGTGCTGTTTAACCATTTAACGCGCGATGTCCTCGCCGTGAGGACACCAAACTCTTGACGTTTTGACTGTTGCCAGTCACGAAGAATAGATTGGATTTCTATAAAAATAGTTGCGGGTGACATAACTCCACGAGAATCCTTTACTTTTTAGCACGTCATTTCCCGTAAAAAAATTGTCACGGTTATTTTTAACAGCACTGACATCTGCTGACAAATGGAAGAACGCGAGAACAGCTGGATCGATTGCTCAATGATGAAAAAAGGGCAGCCATTGCCCTTTTTTCAGCATTGGGAAAGGGTTGCACCTCAAAGGGTTAAGTAGTCTTTTTTTCTGAGAATTCCCCTCCTCGCTTATTGTTCGATTCACGCGTGTTTCGCTCCGCTCTTGTGATCGAAAAACTCTCCTAAAGGAGAAGCGCAATTTCGAAAACTCCGCAAAAAATCGTCCCGACTGATCGAATTTCGCTCGTTTGGTTTAAGCGTGTCCATTTTAACGAGTTCCAGTGGAAGGAAGTCCAACTTTGCACGGGGTCTCCCCATTTTGAACGAATTCCAGATGAGAGACCTCGCACCTGGAATCGGCTCCCCCGCCCCTCCCCCAAAGGTAACGTTTGAGCACGGAGAATATCGAAGCTACGAGCAGATTTTACGTACACCGGCTCCCATCAGCGTACAAGGTTTCACAGCTGCCCAGCCACGAGAGGTGTTCACCCTACCAAGCACTGGCCAAGACGGAGCTGCTTCACTTTCCGTGTTCCTATGGGAACGGAGCTAGGTGACTAGGCCACTCCGAAACGTACATTTTGACGAGAAGTAGCTTAATGCGTGTTATTTTACAAAGTTTTAATAATTTCAATTAAGTTACCGACGGGGAAAGATTCGAACCGAAAATGACAGTCTGATAGTTCTTACATCATACCGTTTTTACTCGTGTATAGCACGCACCCTGCATTTTACATGAAAAAATGGCGATTTTTTTTTTATCTCTTCAACGCGCACCATAAATTGAACATACCATATTACACTTAGCACGCATTATAAAACTGTTGCAGAATATCCTGCTAATTCCTGGGTTCGTTGTTCTAAAGTTTAGTAGGCGTAGAAATTTCTAGTAAAGAGTCCACTTGTAAGGATGGAACACTAACTTTATTACTTCTAGAACTTTGTCGAACAATCAGCTGTACAAAATTCGCAAGCACAATCAGTCAGTATAACGTGCTATAACAATCCGCTTAATACAGATGCTGTATTTCGCAAATGCTGTATTTCTCACACAAAATGAAACACTTCCACAGGCAAAAATTCAGTGGAAATACGAGGGATTTCGTGAACAGTCCCTCAGGACACAACAATGAAGAATTTACACAATGCACTTGAAAACAAGCCTTCAAAAAGACAAGCGAAAAATATCGCTTCAATAGCATAAAACAATTCACAGCGTAATGCAGCAAACTCATTCAGCGGGAGCTCGATGAACACTGACTTAAACTGTGGAGAGCCCGCCGCTTTTATAGGTTACGACGAACACCGTAGAGGGGTGCCAGAGAGAACCATCCGTGGAATGTACTAGAACAGACTCGATTATGATTGCGTAATAGAAGAGTAATTTTAGGCTATTATGCATATGTTAATTCAGAAAAACTAACTTTACAAGCCCCATTGGGAAAACCGCGCCAAATGACCAAAATGTCGCCACGCTTGGCCACTTCTGCCAAGATATTGCAAATTTGGCGCCAAAAATAACTCTCCAAAAGTGAGGTTACCGAATCCCTAGGACCAATATTTCTCGAGATTTCTAGAAAATGCTATGCAAATTACTAGATAAACCCAAAACTACGTACCTCGCGTTCTAATTGACCCATTTTGATGCAACAAAAAGCAAAATTTAACTATTTAACGCGTAGAATACGAATTTTAAACTAGTTTAAACCCTCAGAAGAGCGGGCTGCCCCAAAATCTCTAAAAATACTCTGGAATCATTATTGCAAGTCTTAAGAAAGCCTATACCATACCAAGATACCATGGAACTACTCACGCATACAGAAGTAAAATTCACATTTGCAATCACTGGATTGCGATTCCTTCATTTCATTTGAATCTTTTGGACAATATGCATTTAATCATACGTATATCGTGATACACTGCGTGGCCACTGCTGTAGTAAAAAGTTATTCCGTGTATAGCACGCACCCAGTGGCGGCTCATCCATTTGAGCACAGGAGCACGTGAACCCCCAATGGAAAGACTAAAGAATAAGCACATTAACAAATTAAATTCAAAACAAATATTAAGTACACTTCTAGATTTTTGTGAATTTGAAAGAGTTTTACTCTCACCCCCACCCCCACTATTATCAAATACGATTATTATAGCTAACTGCATTGTAGGTTACTACAGCGCAGTCTTTAATGAATGGCACGTGCGAACGGAAAAATTTCCCCTGAACCGCTCTCTGGGATCAGAAGCGGAGACAGCTGAGAAGTATCGCGCTGATGAAATCATTCCGTTCGCACATTTTCATTGTGCACACACGGCCATTTTTATGCGGTACCGCATAATTTCTTTATTTCTATCATTTTTCACTACATTATTTATTTACAAACTAGTGTCAATAATTAAGATAGGAGTCAAAGACGTGTTTCGGAGCTAAAGCAGCGGCATTTTTCAATATTATCCTTCGAAAAGAAATTGAAATAAAATGAATCAAGACAGCACCTTTACTAAAACTTATCTTGGTGACGAAATGTAAGACCCAAGATGACTTGTTTTCTTTCATTCGCGTGCATTGTTTTAGTTTAACTGTTGAAAAGGCAAATATATTTTAATTTGTAAGGTGCGTCGTATCTGCATATTTAATTTTCGAAATTTGTTTTGTGAACCTCCTTTTAAATAACCCACGAGCCGCCACTCACTGCACGCACATACAAATTTTGCTCTAAATTTTTGAAAAAAAAAAAAAAAGTATAATCTAAAACACTTTCAGAATTTAAATACGCACTAAAGAGCTATATATTAAGAGCGTATCATAATTTATGGAATAAGGAAGAAAAATAGGGACGACGCATAAAGTTTGAAAGTGTATCATTATTCATGAGTGTGCCGTATTTTTCTTGATTGTTCCATAAAACCCACCTTTGGGATCGAAATCTATCTTTAAAAGCCCCTACTAAAACTATTTTACAATCTTCGTCAAGTATATTCCAACAATACTTCACCGTTTTAAATATTGTTTCGAATGTGCATCATAATCCATGAGCATATTGGGTTTGTCTTTGCTGGGTTGATTCCTACTTTAACGCCCCGACTCTCGCCAAGGTGCGATAATTAAGCATATGCAGTTACCATGACGATTTTTTTTGTATTTATGCGGCAACCGTAATTTAGAATTAAAATGGCGATTTGGAACAACATGTAAGTACAGCAATCCATTACTTTATTTATTTTGGGTTGGCAATTAATATAGTCTTAATAATTAAGTGTCTTCAAATCCCATAACTGGTGCGTTTATCGCTTTCACTTTAGTTTTCATCTAGTTCTTTTGGGAGCGTTGAAACTTGTGCATAACTCTTAGAGACCCATGACTGAAAAGCTCGCCTAAGTGCGCGATTTTTTAAGTTGGCGAGAGTGGGGGCATTAAAATAAGAATCAATTCCTTCTTGTACCATAAAACACATCTTTGGAAGAGGCATCATAATCCATGAGCGTGCCGTGTTCGCCTTTCCTTTTAAATAAAACGCATTTTTGGAAACGAAATCTTAAAATCCCTTACTAAAACTGTTTTACAACTTCGGATTCGCCAAGCATAATCCAACAATCCTCTATCATTTTAAAAATACTGTTGTGGAAAGTTTACCATAATCTATGAGTACCGTGCTTTCCTTCCTTGTTCCATGAAACACTTCTTCGGAATTCAAATTTATATTAAAATCGCCTGCTAAAACTATTATACAATCTTCGCCAGGAATTTTCTAACTATACTCGTAATATATTTATAATAAAGTGACAAGTTTTGGCACCAAACTTAGAGATCAATTATGAAAAATTGCAAACCTTGTGCGACTTTCAACATTTTATTAACGCCCCCACCCCTCTCCACGTTACCTGAAAAACCCATTTGAAAAGACCTCTCCGATTCATCACTAATCCAAAAATTTCGGAGGTATCGTATCAACATGGAATGCATTGGTACAACTGTAAATAGGTCTAAACGACTATTTACAATTTCCGCGACATTCGCAGAACTGGGGGACATTGTCCCTGCTAGTAGCGAGACTTTTTAAGACTTTACCAACAAAATATAATCGTAGATCACTTATCAGTTTGCATTTCAGCAGTACCTCGTCCCATGAAACCAAAAATCATGAGGCGTCACACATAACGAAATCAATAGTAGAAAAGGGAAGTTCTTACACTTAATAACAAATGTTTTAAATAAAGAGATATTTTATACCCAGTTAGGTGGAGGGGGCACGTGCCCCCGGAATGAAATATTCTGTTCTTAGTTAGCGTATTTTATTATACCATTTAAGTTGAAAGAAGCTCAAAACAGATGTTCAAGATAAATTACTATAAAACGTACTATGCTATGAAGAGACTCCAATTAGAAATCCACCTCACTGAACAAAAATTGCATTACAGCTCGAGACGTTTAAAAAAGTTAAGTATTACATACGGCTTATTATTTTTTCAATGAAAGTAGCGTGTATAGACTTATAAATCGGGGCCATATCCGAAACGGTATTTCGATAAGTGTCCAAAACGGTTGAAAAGACAGAAAAAACAAAATGCTTATTTTGTTACCAAACTCGAAATGTCAGGGGTGAGGTGTGTACAGCCTTAGTACGAAGATGAACTACAGTGTGTAGTACTGGGTGAAACTTTATGACGCATTCCTCCAACTTTCTTGGCCCAGAAATGCGAACAGAATACGTATTTTTCACTACTGTAGTAAATTTACAAATACAGTTATTTTTAAGCATGCAATTTTAACAACAATGAAAACAACTCGAACCTTTCAGAATAACATGAAAAAAAATATTAAAAATATGGCTACCTGAAAGCTGTTGACACATTTATTACTTTTATATATTTTCACACCTGGATGCATTTCCAGTAATTAAAATACTATCTCAAACACAAAACAAAATCAATACACAAGAGTTGTGTAACTTTCTCTAAAGGAAAAAGAAAAAACAACCAAAATATGCAACATCGAACAGTTTTGCAAAACTGTAGAAGTAAACAGTGAAAGTAAGCTCTCTTTTCTTACTTTCCTTTTCCTTTTTTGTTTTGTTCACATTTAATCCGAGGATTGCCAATAGAATACAGAAAAAGATCATGGCTTGACTTTATCAGCTTTATGCAACATTACATCATTCACAAAATTTTCTAAATGTACCCATATTTTGATCATTCAAATGTAAGGGATTCTTCTCATGTATAACATTGTACATTAGCATAAAGTACCATCGTTCAAACTTTTTTTTATGACCAATGAAAATAACTAATCTATTACTCTTGAAACTAAGTTCAGAAAGTTACATAGTATTCGCACGCTTTTGTGAGCTATGTTCACCTACTCAAAACAGTATTCGATTAATAGCCAAATTTTCTATTTTAGTTTTGTCAATAACTACAACGGAACCTGTCTAGTGAGTGACCACTTTCGGGAAGAACAAAACTGGTCACCTTATAAAGATGGTCATCTTACGAAGGTGGTTGTAAATGGCGATGCAGTAAAAGGAAAAGTGATGGGGCGCTATAGACCGTGTGCAAATACGTAACTAAACGTCATTTTGTCGTCTGCTATATCTGACTTGGTGAACAAGTTTCCGAATCATCCACTTAAATTGTCCCCAGATTGTAAAAATGGAACTGGGGATAATTTTTAATTATTGCTTTGTTTTTCAATTAAATTAATGTTAATTATTGCATTAATTATTCCCCAGTTTTGTTGTCAGAATCGGGGACATGTCCCCGATTCTGGCAACAAAAATCTGGTCACCTTAAGCATTGTCCTCGAATCCAAGGAAAACTTGGGGACACTAGAAAATATTTTTGGTGACTTATTCGAGGACACAACATATTACCATGTATACATGTATACCCATACTTTAAATCTTGACTGACTTGGATACTTAAAAATGAACTCTAATAGCTTTTTATATCAATTGTGTATTCTTATTTCTAATAAATTAATGGAAGTATTTCATTCATTTATAAATATTCATTTAAACCAGAAATATAAAGGGAACATCATGTTGAAATATTGCAATTTATTCAAAATTTAACTCTTGGCATATTATTTGTATTTTTTAAAAGACAATACTTTTTACATTTGCCTCATTTGTGATAATTTTTCATGAAACTTTGTACACCCTCCAAAAAAAATGTATTCGAGCAAGAGAGAAATTTCTTTGTTGGTTTCGTATATTAGAAATTATTTATCATAGAAAATTAATTAGGCTATGCATAAATATGACTTTCCATATTTCTATCAAGATGTGCGTTTTTCAAAAACTCAATTATTCTTCGCAAATCTAAGATAGGAAATTTCTCTTGCTTGAATACTTTTTTGGGAGGGTGTACACCCTCTAACAGTATTCGAGTGCAAGAAAAATTTCGTAAGTCAATATCACATTTAAAGCATGATTCTTCATGAAAAGTTATTAACCTTTTCCCTGCGGGGAAATTTTGGCTATGCTGTTTCAGAAAGATGGGAGCATCTGAAAAATGCTTTCCCCCATTTCAGTGACTCCAAGTGACTCTTAGCTGAAGTTGCTATTTGTGCAACAATCATTGATGGATTACTCTTTCCCGCCCCCGAAGTAAAACGAACTTCTTGAACAAGGGGATTACCTTTATGCGTATATTCTCCTTTTCAGGAACTGGGGTGCAACTGAATTGATGGATGGATGTTGACACCTCTCCCCGTCGGTCCAATGCAGGTGAACAATTACAGAGGGGGAAAGCATTAGTTGGTCGAAATATGAACCAAGCTCGTGCTTTAGGTGTTCTACTGCTTGATTGAAAAATCGACCGCCCGTCTTGAAAGCGTTAATCATTAACAAATTTGGAATAGGAAATTTGGCTCATAGTCGAATACTTTCTTGAAGGTCTGTACACGCCACACACACAATGACAACAAACGTTTTCAGAGATCAAATTTCATTGTTTCTCTGAGTAGAAGGCGCTTTTACTTGTTTTATTTCTCCAGTTTTTTGAGAAAGAAATAAACTAAACGGAAACTTTCAAGGAAAACGTACAAATCTTTGAATTTGAGGACTTTTCGCTTCCCCAAGAAATCAAAGTGTTTTGGGGGGCAAAATGAAAAAAAATCTATATTTGGGGACTAACCTCAAATTTCGAGGACGTATGGTCACCTTAGTTTGAACTGAAGAACAGACAGCAGGACTGTATGCTGGTCACCAGTTCCAGTTTGAAACACGTCTGCTGCTATTGTAACGTCACTTCCAGGGGCGTGGAAAACGTATTATTTTTCTTAATAATGGCCGCATTCGTAAACGACAAACCAGTTAAATGTAAGGTGTTCTTAAACGAAACTGAGTGTATTCAATTCACAGACTATAGCATTCGTATACATAACGGAGTAGGTTTAGTTTCAAACTAAGTAAACTGAGCACGAAGCAGCTTCATCTAGTTGTTGAGAAGATACACTTGCTGCACGTCCTTGTTGTTATGAAATGGCGTCCGTTGTTATGAAAAATATTTTAAGTTTGCTGAAGCAGCAAATATTATTTTTTCGAGGAGGAAATTCATGCACACGCTAGAAATTACAACGAATGTACAGAATATTTCAACGGTAATCACTTTCTTGTATTTTTCATTTTAGTAAATTCAAAAATGCGTATTTTTAGTGTTGAGATTGAAGTTGATTTAAAACGCTTTTAGCGAAATTTGAACTTCTCTTCCTAACTGCTTTTGAAAAAATGCCAATTTAAGTTGAAATTTCTAAATTTCCGTATCTGCACTTATATTATGGCCATTCTTTCTTTTAAAATCCTGAAGATTTTATATTGAGTATGTACACCCTCCAAATACCCATAATTTACTATTTTAGATTTGCGAAGGTTATTTGTTTTTTTGAAAAACTCACGAATTGAAGATATGAAAAGTCATATTAGCCGAATTCATATTCTATGATAAATAATTTTTAATATACGAAACCAACGTAGGCAATTTATTGCTTACTCGAATACTTTTTAGAGGATGTACTAAAAAGTCTCCTTGACAAAAATAACATCAGACGCGAATTGTAAACAAACACATCTCCTCGGCGACGAAAGTTAATAAATTGAAGGTGTTCGTAAAGGAAACTGGGTGCATTCAGTTTACAAACTAGAGCGCTCGTATACGAAACTGTGTACGGTTAGTTTCATAATAAGTAAACTGAGCAGCTTCATCCAGTTGTTGAGAGGACACACTTCCAGCATGTTGTTGTAATGAAAAAGCGTCGGTAGCTACGAAAAGTATGTTGCATGGTATGTTGTTATGAAAAGTATTTTACGTTTGCTGAAGCTGGTAGAAACTGCAACGAATATACAGAATTTTTCAAAGGTAATAATTTTCTTGCATTTTCCATTTTAATAAATTCAAAATACATATTTTTAGTGTTAGATTGATGTTTATTTAAACCGTTATTAGCGAAATTTGAAATTCTCAAACTTTCTTCGAACAAACTTCTCGAAGTTCTTCTTACTTTCTGCTAAATACTTTTGAAAAAAAATGCAAGTTGAAATTTCTAAATTTTGATCTGTGCACTTCAATTATGGCCACTCTTTCTTTTAAAAATCCTGTTAATTTTACATTGAGCATGTACTAAACTGGACGTCTCCGACGTCGCGCATTAGGTAGACGGACACGCGATGGGACCCGAATCCGGGACCTTCACACTTCGCCCGTCCATCATTTCCAGTGACATAACCACTGTGTAATGGTCCCAGACAGCACAGCAAACTTGCAGCAAGCTTGATTTATCAAGTCAATAAACTTGAATTAAGCTTGAAATTTTCAAGCGCGTAAGCTTAATGCAAGCTTGAATCAAGTGTTCTAGTTTACACTTGCCCAGCTTGCATTAAGCTTGATATTT
The DNA here is from genome assembly GCA_038373885.1 of Cheiracanthium punctorium. NCBI lineage: Eukaryota > Metazoa > Arthropoda > Arachnida > Araneae > Cheiracanthiidae > Cheiracanthium > Cheiracanthium punctorium. The sequence goes on along the minus strand of JAWZYV010005776.1, from coordinate 752,039 downwards.
CAAGCTTGACATAGCAAGCTCAATTTCAAGCTTAAAAAATTTCCTAAATACACGGGGCTCCGGTCGGCGAACTCGCCCCACATATTTTATTTTGCCACGCATTTTCCCCTCTACGCTGAAATTTCAATTTAATTTTATCTGTTTCCATCGAGTGTCCGCGGCTAGACCAGAACCCGGGACCTTTGGGTTGGGAAGTGAGCGTCATAACCACTCAGCCAACCTGAGTTTAGCTGATATGACTAAAGTTTGAAGTGACTGTTCACGCCGTTTTCTGGCGAGATCTATTTTCCGATATGTTGATCTGTTTATTTTATATTTCCATTGGATGCATCAAAATTAAAATAATGTTATGTGTGATTTAGAGACTCTACTAATAGGGAAATAAACATAATATAAACTTAACAGCAGCACACGTTTTAAAACTTTCAATATCGCAACACTCATGTTGTGTCGAATAAGACAAGCGACTGATTTTGAAATCAATTTCGTAGTATAATTGTTTTATTTTCAAGAATTTCCATATTTGTAAATATAGAATCTTTTTTTTTAATTCTATGGTCAAGTACATTTATGACTGATGATAAATTATTTTGTGGCGGCCAGAGCCTGATCATAAGTGGTCGGGGCCCCGGGGCAAGAGGTTATTTTGAGGTCCCCATACTACTGTTACGAATTTTCGGGGCAACTCGCTACTCTCGGTCTTCAAATAGTTTAAAATTCGTATTCTACGCTTCAAATAGATAAATTTTGCTTTTTGTTGCATCAAAATCGGCCAATTAGAACCAGAGATATGGAGGTTTCGATTTGCCATTATTTTTCAATGGAGGTTCTAGAAATCTCGAGAAATATTAGTCCTAGAGCTTAGATCTCTTCACTTTTCAGGACTTATTTTTGGCGCCAAATTTGGCGATATTTCGCCAAAAGTCGCCAAGTTTGGCGACTTTTTGGTCATTTGGCGCGATTTTCCCAATGGGGCCTGGAAGTTGTTTTTCCTGCATTAAAAACGCATAATAACCTAACATTTCTCTCCTATGACGTAATCAATATTCTCGCTTTATGTAGAATCTTCAAGAAATATACTCCTCTAGAAGCTTCCCGCAGTTTCTGCCTCCCCTATATAAACCGGCGCGCTGCCCCGACAGTTCAGTGTTGATCAAGCTTTGAGAGAGTGAATACGCTTGCTTTGTGAAGGAAGCTATGTTTCGCGCTGTTTGTGAAGCTTCGAATTTAAGTGCTGTGTGTAAATTCTTCATCGCTGAGTCTTGAGAGACTGTTAGTGTTATTTCTCGTATATTTTCACTGAATTCTTGCCAGTGAAAGTGTTCTATTTTGTGTGAGAAATACAGCATTTGTGAGAGCTTCTAATCTAAGCGAACTGTTAAAAGCACATTACTGCTAGATTGTGCTTGTGAATTGTGTACAGCTGATTGTTCTACGAAGTTCTAGAAGCAATAAAGTTTGTGTTCCATCCTGACAAGAGACTTATTACTTGAACTTTTTACACCAACTGGACTTTAGAACGACGAACCCCAGGAGTAGCAGAGTAATTCCGCAACATTTGGTGTCAGAAGTGGGATTCTAAAGAAAGACTTTAATTTTCCAGTTTATGGTTTTGACTAGTCAAAAAAATGGAAGAACAACTTCAAAAGCTCATGAATATGATGCAGGAAATGAAATCCGGACAAGACGAGATGAAATCCGGTCAAGATGAGATAAAAAAAGAGATGAAAGCTGGACAAGAAGGAAAGAAATTGGGATTGGAGAAAATGGAGACTGCTTTGGGAAAATTAGAGAAATTCGAAAAGAGTGTGCAGGAAAATCAAGAGATAATGGAGAAAAGAATGTCGCTCATAGAAGAAACTCAAACGAAATATAAACAAAAAATTGAAGGAAATGTTAAAGAATTGTAGCAAGATATTTGCAGAATGCGGGAAGAATTCAAGAATAAAATTGAGGAGAAACTAGACTGGAAAGAAAATATAGTTTCAAAAATACATGAAGAATGCGAAGCTAAAATTGAAGAAAAATTGGACTTTCTTGTAAAGCTTTGAAAGTTACCTGAAAACATCAGGTTATCTTCACACCGTCCAGCAGTGAAACTTACTACCTAAGACGGAAAGACTCCCTGGGAAGCCTACAAGACCCAATTTTTAATCGTCGCCAAAGCCAATGGTTGGAGCGAGTCCGAGAAAGCGAACCAACTGGCCGCTTCCCTTAGCGGAGATGCAATTAACGTATTGCAAACTATTGGAGCGACGAAGATAGGAGATTTTGATGCCCTCGCAAGTGCCTTGGAGATGAAATTCGAAGAGAAGTGCCAGAAAGAATATAGTAGAATCCAACTTAAGTCAAGGATGCAGAGATCTGGCGAGACCCTTCAAGAGCTTGCTTCGGACATAGATAGGCTGTGTCATCTAGCCTACATGGACCACCTTGATAATGTCCGAGAAGAAATGGCGGTGCGTCATTTTATTGAAGCCATCCGTGATCCAGAAACCCAAAAATCACTTATGTTGGAGGATTATCAGGATTTGAAATCTGCTCTCGTCTTCGCAATGAAGCTAGAGGCAGCCCAGCGGGCCGTGAGAAGAGATCGGCATGCCGTTAGAGATGTCACGGTCCAAGAGGGAGCTGACAAAGACACAGAGAGCGTCGAGAACAGGTTGAAGAGAATTGGAGATCTCATAGAACGAAAATTAAGATCCGATAGAACGAGAGAGGCCCCAAGAAAGTAAAATGCTGGAAGTGTGGCGTCGATGGCCATGTACAAAAGTATTGTGGTCGAAAGTCTCATGACCAGCAAGAGAACTCTAAGATCATGAAAGAGGGGAAACTAGGAGGTGGCCATCTCGCTGGGCGGAGGTTGCCAGATAGTCGAAAGCCCCACCTAAAAGTCTTGCAGATTTCATCAGCGAATGGCGGCAGTAATGGACTCTTCGTACTGGGATATGTTAATGGTTCCCCATGCCACATGGTGATTGATACTGGAGCGAACGTAACCATCATAAGGACGGATCTGGCCAAGAAATTAAATTTGAAGATTATCTGGACTCCTCCCTCGCTGACCCTCCAGACTGTGACAGGTGACAAGATCGAAGTGGGCGGAAAAGCGCAAGTAGAAATCACGTTTGGGAATGCCAGATACGACCATGTGGTATATGTCGCCAATATTACAGACTCTTTTATTCTCGGACTCTACTTTTTAAAATCGTACAAATTTAACTTGGACTTTAAGAATAATGAGTTTCGTTCAGACTCAGAAGAAATAGCTACGTTCGATATTAAATATGAAACTATTTTACCTGTTCAGCAAATAATAGCCCAGACTGATATCACTCTACCTCCCAGAACTGATTCAATAATTTCTGGAACAGTAAAAGAAAGCAATAAATTCCGTTTTGGATTAATCGAACACCCAAACAATAGTGATTCCGTCAGAGGAGTACTTGTGGGAGCAACACTTGTGGACTTGTCGAGAACAGAAATTCCATTTAGAGTAGCAAATGTGACGGACAAGTCGAAGGTGATAAAGAAAAATGAAGTGTTGGCGACATGCACTCCTGTTACCTGCATTAATAAGAACATCAGCCAAACGACAGCTAAATCTTCCGAGTGCCTGACAAAGGAATTATTACAAGACGTGGAGTTAACGGCAGAACAGAGAAGCGCTGCAGAGATAGCTGAATTTGAAGACCTCTTCTCTCGTACTTCCAGTGACTTTGGCCGTACGAGGTTAACGCAACATAGAATAGACACAAGCAGCCATTCTCCCATCAAGCAACATCCTAGGCGGCTGCCGTTGCTAAGCAAGAATTAGTGAGCAGACCTTTAGAGGAGATGCAGCGTGATGACGTCATCGAGCCATCGACTAGTCCGTGGGCCTCGCCGATTGTTTTGGTCCGAAAGAAATAGGGATGGACGCGAGACGCGAGAATTCTCGCATTGTCTCGCGTTCTCGCATTGTCTCGCGAGACGAGACGCGAGACGAGACATGCGTTTTTTTGCGAGACGAGACGCGAGACGAGACAGAGTCTTGTCTCGCGCGAGATTTCTCGCGAGAATTCTCGCATTTTTTTCCGTCACGCATAAATACGATCTGAAAAGCGACAATTTGCCTGAAGCCTCTACCGTTTAACTTGCGTCTCCTTCGTTTTCGGTCCTGGTATACTATCAGCACTCTACAATACGCACAAACACGTAACATTTAAAATTAGAACAGACGAGAGATATACAAAACACACAAAGGAGAGGATAAAGAAAGAGGCGGAAAAAAAAGAAAACAGAGAAGAGTTGAAAGAAAAATAATAAGTAAATAGGAAAGGCGGTACGGCATGTTCAAATCTGACCACTTTTAGACGGGGCCCGGGACATTAAGTTTGGGGCCCCCCTTACTATCCCCTTTTTTACGCATTAAGCCCCTTTACTGAGCCCCCCCTTTTTTAAGCATTTTAACCCAGTTTTGACCGCTGTTGTACTCGAAAATTGCATTTCAGTTAACTGTAGTTTTTGTACTTTAATCAAATCGTATTTATCACCCCAAAAAATATCTCTAACTTGATCTAGTGTTAGACAATTAGGTAATACCTATATTATAGAGAAAATTCAGTTTTTTCCCCGCAATTACTATTTCAGTACATATGAATTTATAATTTAGATAATCGGGATATATATGGGCCCCCTTTTTCTTCAGGAGCACCGGACTACCGCCCCCCCCCCCCTTGCCCCTGTGATAATCTGGTTTCGGGTATATCAAAGAGAGATTAGAAGTAGAGCAACTTGCATTCGCATTGATGCTTAGTCTGAGTAGGTTGAAATATGGTTGAATATCCTTGGTTGAAATATCCTTGTACCGATATTATCCTCAAACTTTCCCGCACGTTGCGGCGTGCGTAGGGGGGGGGGGGGGCGCCCACCCTGGTAACAACTTTCTAGGGGCGGTTAAATCCCTATTGTTGGCCTATTTTAAAGAGATTAAAATGACATTTTTTATTCTTATATATTAACTAGCTGACCGGGCAAACGTTGTTTTGCCATATAAATTATTCCTAGGATTATTTTAGTAGAAAGAAATGACTAACTTATTGTAAGTGTGTGAGGATGTGGTATATGAGTGGAAGAGGCATGGAGCGCTGTGAACGATGCTGGAATATAAAAATAACATAATACCAAACATTTATATTTTTAATTCATTGTAATTTATTCTTTATATATATCGCTAATTACAATAATTTTACTAAAAAGTAATATCAATCCCTTAACGCAATAGAGTGTACAATATTTTTTGTTATCCCATCTTTAGATAACACAATCAAACTGGATGCACACTGTATGGTTTGCCCACTCGAGAGCATGCCACGTATAACTGTCCGTATGAAAAACATGGCGTGCTCAAATCTAATCCACAAACAGACATAGTTTGACCTTGAGACTTATTGATAGTCATTCCATAAAAAATTTTGCCCCCCCCCCAAAAAAAAAGGATGAAAATCTGAAACATTTTCAGATTTTAAATACGCACTATAGTGCTATATATTAAAATCGTGTCATAACTTATGCGTCGTCCCTATTTTTCGTCCTTATTCCATTAAGCTGGAAAGTGTTATCATTATTCATGACTGTGCTGTATTTTTCTTTCTTATTTCATAAAACCCATCTTTGGAATCGAAATCTATCTTAAAATCGCCTACTAAAACTATTTTACAATCTTCGCCAAGTATATCACAACTATACTTCACCGTTTTATATATTGTTTCCTACTTTAACGCCTCGACTTTCGCCAATGTAGCGATAATTAAAAATATGCAGTTACCATGACGATTTTTTGCATTTATGTAGAAATCGTAATTTAGAATTAAAATGGCGATTTGGAACAACATGTAAGTACAGCATACCGTTATATTTTTATTTATTTTGGATTGCCAATTAATGTAGTTTTAATAATTAAGTGTCTTCAAATTCCTTAACTGGTGCGTTTATCGCTAGTTTGTTTACTTTAGTCATCCTCTAGTTCTTTTGGGCGCGTTGAAACGGTACTTACGTATTACCCCGGCGGTCAATTCCGCCAAACTACTTTTTCGTAGATTTTAAATACGTTGTCAATCGTATTCCAAACCATCAACAATTTCATGTGCCCGGCATTTATCTTGGTGAAAAATTGCTTGTCTTGGCGGACCGCCGGGATAATACGTAAGTACCATGTGCATAACTCCCAGAGACCCATGACTGCAAAGCTCGTCAACGTACGGTTATTTTTTAGGTTGGCGAGAGTGGGGGCGTTAAAATAGGAATCAACTCTTTCTTGTACCATAAAACACATCTTTGGAATCGAAATCTATCTTAAAATCGCCTACTGAAACTGTTTTACAATCTTCGCCAGGCATATTCTTCCTGTAGGCATATTCCAACTATACCGCAAAGACATTTTAAATACTTTTTTTAATGGACATCATAATCCCTGAGTGCACCGTGTTTTCCTTTCTTGTTCCACAGAGCATTTCTTCGAAATAGAAATCAATATTAAAATCGCCTAGTAAAACTCCTTTACAATATACGCCAGGCGTTTTCTAACTATACGCGAAATATATTTATAATAAATTGTCACGTTTTGGCACCACATTTAGCGATCAGTTATCAAAAATTGCAAACCTTGTGCGACTTTCAAATTTTATTAACGCCCCCCCCCTCCTCTCCACGTTATCTGGCAAACACATTTGAAAAGTGATTCGACACGCTAATGTCTACACAGAAATCTTGATTGAAATTAATAGCACTCTGGGGCTAAACATTTTGGGGTGGACCGCCCTTATGACTTAGGGGTATGAGACATAGTTAAAAACCTATTCTCAGACCTAACGAATATACATAGAAAATTTCATTAAAATTGATCGAGTGGTTTAGGAGGAGTTAGGTGACTAACACTGTGACAGGAGAATTTTATATATTAGAAGATATCGGACGAAAAGAAATGCAAGCAATTTTTTTCAAAACTATTTCTCTTTTCGTTTATATTGTTACAAATTTTCGGGGCAACTCGCTGCTCTCGGGCTTAAAATAGTTTAAAATTCCTATTCTACGCTTCAAATAGATAAATTTTGCTTTTTGTTGCATCAAAATCGGCCAATTAGAACCAGAGATATGGAGGTTTCGATTTGCATTATTTTTCAATGGAGGTTCTAGAAATCTCGAGAAATATTAGTCCTAGAGCTTAGATCTCTTCACTTTTGAGGACTTATTTTTGGCGCCAAATTTGGCGATATTTCGCCAAAAGTCGCCAAGCTTGGCGACTTTTTGGTCATTTGGCGCGATTTTCCCAATGGGGCCTGGAAGTTGTTTTTCCTGCATTAAAAACGCATAATAACCTAACATTTCTCTTCTATGACGTAATCAATATTCTCGCTTTATGTAGAATCTTCAAGAAATATACTCCTCTAGAAGCTTCCCGCAGTTTCTGCCTCCCCTATATAAACCGGCGCGCTGCCCCGACAGTTCAGTGTTGATCAAGCTTTGAGAGAGTGAATACGCTTGCTTTGTGAAGGAAGCTGTGTTTCGCGCTGTTTGTGAAGCTTTGAATTTAAGTGCTGTGTGTAAATTCTTCATCGCTGAGTCTTGAGAGACTGTTAGTGTTATTTCTCGTATATTTTCACTGAATTCTTGCCAGTGAAAGTGTTCTATTTTGTGTGAGAAATACAGCATTTGTGAGAGCTTCTGATCTAAGCGAACTGTTAAAAGCACATTACTGCTAGATTGTGCTTGTGAATTGTGTACAGCTGATTGTTCTACGAAGTTCTAGAAGCAATAAAGTTTGTGTTCCATCCTGACAAGAGACTTTTTACTTGAACTTTATACACCAACTGGACTTTAGAACGACGAACCCCAGGAGTAGCAGAGTAATTCCGCAACATTTGGTGTCAGAAGTGGGATTCTAAAGAAGGACTTTAATTTTCCAGTTTATGGTTTTGACTAGACAAAAAATGGAAGAACAACTTCAAAAGCTCATGAATATGATGCAGGAAATGAAATCCGGACAAGATGAGATAAAAAAAGAGATGAAAGCCGGACATGTCCCCATAAAAAGGCGTTGTTTTAATTCAGATATCAATAATTTTAAATGCTCTTTAAAATTTCCCATGTTTAAAGAATTTTCTCGCTCGCCATGTCCTCTAAATGCCAGTTCTTGCTTACTTAAAAGCAATACTGCTTTGATGGGTAATTGTACATTCATAAGCGTCTATTCAGGCTTACCTTCTTGATAAATTCAGCGATATAAAGTCGAGAGTTTTCCAAACATATATTCTCCTTACCCCCTCCCTCACTTCTCGTCCGAGTCCAAGGCAATCAGTTAGTCGAGTTCTCAAGTTCAGCCGCCGTTAAAAAATCTTTCATCGGCTGTATCAGCTGCATACTCCCTATGCCGGAGAGGCTGCTTACGTAATCGTTTTCATGGCAACGGTGCTTCCAATTTTCTTTTCAGCGCTCTGAGCTGAACCAAAGATTTTCCCAATTGACTTGCGGGAAGATTAAAGTGCTTTTTTTCTGAATGAGCGATCCAGCCACAATACGTTTTTTTTTTTTTTTTTTGGTTTTTTTCGGAGATTTTTTTTATTTACCGTAGGAATTCCACAATTCTAATCTGAATTTAGGAAAATTAGTAGAATAAATTATTTTAAAGTATGTGCTGATAATTTCAAGTGCAGCCCGGCTGTACTTGCTGTATCCCACGAGCCGCCACTGATTATTTGGTAAATTATAATGGTCTCAGAAGAAATTTTAAATATTAAGTTTCTTTTCTAAATAAGTAGTATTATGATTTCAGTAAAAATGGTTTAATATACAGGGTGGTTATTAATTAACATGAGGTATTCAGAGCCCTCTAGCGAGTAAAGTATTGGACGAAACCTAACCAAATTTGATGAGCATGCATAGTGGACCATGGGATTTTGATGATTAAAAAAAAAGGTTCCAAAATTTGCCACTGGGGCAATTTTGGCGCTACAAAAGTGTATTAGCGTAAATATTTAATGGTTAATTGACAAGCAATACAGCAAACATCAATTTTACGTACAAATTTGGTTCAATATGCGCACCATTGGTAAATTCCAAGAGCTGCATACGATGCACGACATTTTCTACTGCCGCTCGCAGCATATCAGAGTTTATTTGCCTCACGTGTAACGTTATTCGATCCTTTAACGTTGCGATATCGGAGACATGTCCTTGATAAACAACACTTTTAAGAAATCCCCACAACCAAAAATCGCAAGGATTGAGATCGGGGGATCTCTGGCACTTTTACAGCGCCAAAATTGCCCCAGTGACAAATTTTGGAACTTTTTTTTTTTTTTTAATCCAAATCCTATGGTCTACTATGCATGCTCATAAAATTTGGTTAGGTTTCGTTCAATACTTTACTCGCTAGAGGGCTCTGAACACCTCACGTTAATTAGTGGCTGCATTCGTAAAAGCCAAACGAGTTACACTCGTGCAATGAGTTTCCAGGTGTTCGTAAAGGAAACTGAGTGCGATTAGTTTCAAACGAAATAAACCGATCTCTGCTAAGGTTTCGTCAGTTGTTTAGAAGATACACTTGCTGCACGTTGTTGTTGTTTTCAAATGGCATCCGTTGTATGGAAAAGTATGTTGTTGTGAAAAGTATTTTACGTTTTCTAAAGCTTCAGAATTATTTTTTCGAGGAGGAAATTCATGCGCACGTTAGAAAATGCTACGAAGGTACATAATTTTTCAAAGGTAATCATTTTCTTGTATTTTTCATTTTAGTAAATTCAAAAATGAACGTTTTAGTGTTGAGATTGAAGTTGATTTAATCCGTTATTAGCGAAATTTGAACTTCTCTTGCTAAATACTTTTGAAAAAATGAAGTTTAAGTTGAAATTTCTAAATTTTGATTTGTGCAAAATTATGTCCATTCTTTCTTTTAAAATCCTGTTGATTTTATATTGAGTATGTACTAAAAACTCTGCTCGGCAAAATTAACGCATTCGGGAATTGTAAACAAACACGTCTCCTGGGCGACGAAACTAAATAAACTGAAGTTGTTCGTAAAATCAAAGGAAACTGATAACCACTGGAAGCACTAAACACACGCATTCCAGTTTTCTTACGAAAACTCGTGCAACGAGTTTGTCGTTTACGAATGCAGCCAGTAACCACCCTGTATATAAGTTGTTTTCCAAATAAATAATTATCAAAATCTGAGTAGAAGATGTGATTTAAGACAAAGAAGTTTCTCTTAGAATGGTATATTATTGATACCTAGTTATAGGTTGTTTAAATTATTTCTTAAATGCTAAAGTAATAAGGTTTCGTTTTTGTTTGTTAAAGGAATTAAAAAGTTTATTGGTACATACGTATTATCCCGGCTTGTCATTCGCGTCAAACTATTTTTTCATCAAATGTGCTGGCAAACTATTTCCTGTCGTATTCCAATCCATCAATATTTTCATGTGTCCAGCATTTATCTAGGCGAAAAATCGTTCGTCTTGGCGGACCGCCGGGATAATACGTAAGTACCAGGACGCCCTGGTCCCCCCCCCTGGGTACAGCCTTGCCGTTTTTTACTTATATATCCTGCTGTCCCCAAAGTACACTAAAATGTTCCGCTTTTCCAATCATGTCCCGCCGAAGTCCTGCTTTATAAAAAATAAATAAATAAATTGGGTATAAATTAACATGAAAATGATTGTGCTTTTTACAAAAATGTTTGTCACTTTTATTTAACACTTTTTTGGTTGATGAAAATGAGTGTTTAATAATATATACCTACACCCTCTAAAAAAGAGTATTCGAGTAAGAGATAAATTTTCTATTTTAGATTTGCGAATAATAATTGAGTTTTTGAAAAACCCTTAACTTGTCAGAAATATGCAAAGTCATATTTATACATAGCCTAATTCATATTCTATGATAAATTATTTTCAATATATCAAACCAACGTAGGAAATTTATCTCTTACACGAATACTTTTTTGGAGGGTGCACAATCAATGAATGGCGATTCTATAGTTAATGTTAGAAAGCAAACTATTTTGGAAAGTTATTGTAAGTGTGTGAGGATGTGGTATATGAGTGGAAGAGGCATGGAGCGCTGTGAACGATGCTGGAATATAAAAATAACATAATACCAAACATTTATATTTTTAATTCATTGTAATTTATTCTTTATATATATCGCTAATTACAATAATTTTACTAAAAAGTAATATCAATCCCTTAACGCAATAGAGTGTACAATATTTTTTGTTATCCCATCTTTAGATAACACAATCAAACTGGATGCCCACTGTATGGTTTGCCCACTCGAGAGCATGCCACGTATAACTGTCCGTATGAAAAACATGGCGTGCTCAAATCTAATCCACAAACAGACATAGTTTGACCTTGAGACTTATTGATAGTCATTCCATAAAAAATTTTGCCCCCCCCCCAAAAAAAAAGGATGAAAATCTGAAACACTTTCAGATTTTAAATACGCACTATAGTGCTATATATTAAAATCGTGTCATAACTTATGCGTCGTCCCTATTTTTCGTCCTTATTCCATTAAGCTGGAAAGTGTTATCATTATTCATGACTGTGCTGTATTTTTCTTTCTTATTTCATAAAACCCATCTTTGGAATCGAAATCTATCTTAAAATCGCCTACTAAAACTATTTTACAATCTTCGCCAAGTATATCACAACTATACTTCACCGTTTTATATATTGTTTCCTACTTTAACGCCTCGACTCTCGCCAAGGTAGGCGATGATTAAACATATGCAGTTACCATGACGATTTTTTGCATTTATGTAGAAATCGTAATTTAGAATTAAAATGGCGATTTGGAACAACATGTAAGTACAGCATACCGTTACATTTTTATTTATTTTGGATTGCCAATTAATGTAGTTTTAATAATTAAGTGTCTTCAAATTCCTTAACTGGTGCGTTTATCGCTAGTTTGTTTACTTTAGTCATCCTCTAGTTCTTTTGGGCGCGTTGAAACGGTACTTACGTATTACCCCGGCGGTCAATTCCGCCAAACTACTTTTTCGTAGATTTTAAATACGTTGTCAATCGTATTCCAAACCATCAACAATTTCATGTGCCCGGCATTTATCTTGGTGAAAAATTGCTTGTCTTGGCGGACCGCCGGGATAATACGTAAGTACCATGTGCATAACTCCCAGAGACCCATGACTGCAAAGCTCGTCAACGTACGGTTATTTTTTAGGTTGGCGAGAGTGGGGGCGTTGAAATAGGAATCAACTCTTTCCTGTACCATAAAACACATCTTTGGAATCGAAATCTGTCTTAAAATCGCCTACTGAAACTGTTTTACAATCTTCGCCAGGCATATTCTTCCTGTAGGCATATACCAACTATACCGCAAAGACATTTTAAATACTTTTTTTAATGGACATCATAATCCCTGAGTGCACCGTGTTTTCCTTTCTTGTTCCACAGAGCATTTCTTCGAAATAGAAATCAATATTAAAATCGCCTAGTAAAACTCCTTTACAATATACGCCAGGCGTTTTCTAACTATACGCGAAATATATTTATAATAAATTGTCACGTTTTGGCACCACATTTAGCGATCAGTTAACAAAAATTGCAAACCTTGTGCGACTTTCAAATTTTATTAACGCGCCCCCCCTCCTCTCCGCGTTATCTGGCAAACACATTTGAAAAGTGATTCGACACGCTAATGTCTACACAGAAATCTTGATTGAAATTAATAGCACTCTGGGGCTAAACATTTTGGGGTGGACCGCCCTTATGACTTAGGGGTATGAGATATAGTTAAAAACCTATTCTCAGACCTAACGAATATACATAGAAAATTTCATTAAAATTGATCGAGTGGTTTAGGAGGAGTTAGGTGACTAACACTGTGACAGGAGAATTTTATATATTAGAAGATATCGGACGAAAAGAAATGCAAGCAATTTTTTTCAAAAACTATTTCTCTTTTCGTTTATATTGTTACAAATTTTCGGGGCAACTCGCTGCTCTCGGGCTTAAAATAGTTTAAAATTCGTATTCTACGCTTCAAATAGATAAATTTTGCTTTTTGTTGCATCAAAATCGGCCAATTAGAACCAGAGATATGGAGGTTTCGATTTGCCATTATTTTTCAATGGAGGTTCTAGAAATCTCGAGAAATATTAGTCCTAGAGCTTAGATCTCTTCACTTTTGAGGACTTATTTTTGGCGCCAAATTTGGCGATATTTCGCCAAAAGTCGCCAAGCTTGGCGACTTTTTGGTCATTTGGCGCGATTTTCCCAATGGGGCCTGGAAGTTGTTTTTCCTGCATTAAAAACGCATAATAACCTAACATTTCTCTTCTATGACGTAATCAATATTCTCGCTTTATGTAGAATCTTCAAGAAATATACTCCTCTAGAAGCTTCCCGCAGTTTCTGCCTCCCCTATATAAACCGGCGCGCTGCCCCGACAGTTCAGTGTTGATCAAGCTTTGAGAGAGTGAATACGCTTGCTTTGTGAAGGAAGCTGTGTTTCGCGCTGTTTGTGAAGCTTTGAATTTAAGTGCTGTGTGTAAATTCTTCATCGCTGAGTCTTGAGAGACTGTTAGTGTTATTTCTCGTATATTTTCACTGAATTCTTGCCAGTGAAAGTGTTCTATTTTGTGTGAGAAATACAGCATTTGTGAGAGCTTCTGATCTAAGCGAACTGTTAAAAGCACATTACTGCTAGATTGTGCTTGTGAATTGTGTACAGCTGATTGTTCTACGAAGTTCTAGAAGCAATAAAGTTTGTGTTCCATCCTGACAAGAGACTTTTTACTTGAACTTTTTACACCAACTGGACTTTAGAACGACGAACCCCAGGAGTAGCAGAGTAATTCCGCAACATTTGGTGTCAGAAGTGGGATTCTAAAGAAGGACTTTAATTTTCCAGATTATGGTTTTGACTAGACAAAAAAATGGAAGAACAACTTCAAAAGCTCATGAATATGATGCAGGAAATGAAATCCGGACAAGACGAGATGAAACCGGTCAAGATGAGATAAAAAAAGAGATGAAAGCTGGACAAGACGAGATGAAAGCCGGACAAGAACAGATGAAGGCGGATTTAGAGAAGAAAATTGAAGCGGACAAGAACAGACAAAAACGGATTGGAGGAGTTAAAGCCGCACACAATGAAGTGAAAATCGAATTGGAGGAGTTAAGAGCCGCACACGACGAGATGAAATCCGGACTCGATAGAAAAATAGAAGCCGGGCTGGAAGAAATGAAATCCGAACTGGAAAAAGTAGAGAAAAATCATGAGGAAATGGAGAAAAGAATGTCGATACTAGAAGAAAGCCAAGCAAGAAACATGAAAGAATTACGTGAAGAATTTAATAATAAAATCGAGGACAAATTAGATTGGAAAGAAAATATAGTTTCGAAAATACGGAAGAATGTGAAGCTAAAATGGAAGAAAAATTGGACTCTCTCGTCAAGCTGGGAAAGTTACCGGAAAACATCAGACTGTCGTCACGCCGCCCAGCAGTGAAACTTACCACTTATGACGGAAAGACTCCCTGGGAAGCCTACAAGACCCAATTTTTAATCGTCGCCAAAGCCAATGGTTGGAGCGAGTCCGAGAAAGCGGACCAACTGGCCGCTTCCCTTAGCGGAGATGCAATTAACGTATTGCAAACTATTGGAGCGACGAAGATAGGAGATTTTGACGCCCTCGCAAGTGCCTTGGAGATGAAATTCGGAGAGAAGTGCCAGAAAGAATATAGTAGAATCCAACTTAAGTCAAGGATGCAGAGATCTGGCGAGACCCTTCAAGAGCTTGCTTCGGACATAGATAGGCTGTGTCATCTAGCCTACATGGACCACCTTGATAATGTCCGAGAAGAAATGGCGGTGCGTCATTTTATTGAAGCCATCCGTGATCCAGAAACCCAAAAGGCACTCATGTTGGAGGATTATCAGGATTTGAAGTCTGCTCTGGTGTTCGCAATGAAGCTAGAGGCAGCCCAGCGGGCCGTGAGAAAAGATCGGCATGCTGTTAGAGCGGTCACGGTCCAAGAGGGAGCTGACAAAGACACAGAGAGCGTCGAGAACAGGTTGAGGAGAATTGAAGATCTCATAGAGCGAAAATTAAGATCCGATAGAACGAGAGATGGCCCAAAGAAAGTAAAATGCTGGAAGTGTGGCGTCGATGGCCATGTACAAAAGTATTGTGGTCGAAAGTCTCATGACCAGCAAGAGAACTCTAAGATCATGAAAGAGGGGTAACTAGGAGGTGGCCATCTCGCTGGGCGGAGGTTGCCAGATAGTCAAAAGCCCCACCTAAAAGTCTTGCAGATTTCATCAGCGAATGGCGGCAGTAATGGACTCTTCGTACTGGGATATGTTAATGGTTCCCCATGCCACATGGTGATTGATACTGGAGCGAACGTAACCATCATAAGGACGGATCTGGCCAAGAAATTAAATTTGAAGATTATCTGGACTCCGCCCTCGCTGACCCTCCAGACTGTGACAGGTGACAAGATCGAAGTGGGCGGAAAAGCGCAAGTAGAAATCACGTTTGGGAATGCCAGATACGACCATGTGGTATATGTCGCCAATATTACAGACTCTTTTATTCTCGGACTCTACTTTTTAAAATCGCACAAATTTAACTTGGACTTTAAGAATAATGAGCTTCGTTCAGACTCAGAAGAAATAGCTACGTTCGATATTAAAAATGAAACTATTTTACCTGTTCAGCAAATAATAGCCCAGACTGATATCACTCTACCTCCCAGAACTGATTCAATAATTTCTGGAACAGTAAAAGAAAGCAATAAATTCCGTTTTGGATTAATCGAACACCCAAACAATAGTGATTCCATCAGAGGAGTACTTGTGGGAGCAACACTTGTGGACTTGTCGAGAACAGAAATTCCATTTAGAGTAGCAAATGTGACGGACAAGTCGAAGGTGATAAAGAAAAATGAAGTGTTGGCGACATGCACTCCTGTTACCTGCATTAATAAGAACATCAGCCAAACGACAGCTAAATCTTCCGAGTGCCTGACGAAGGAATTATTACAAGACGTGGAGTTAACGGCAGAACAGAGAAGCGCTGCAGAGAAAGTAATAGCTGAATTTGAAGACCTCTTTTCTCGTACTTCCGGTGACTTTGGCCGTACGAGGTTAACGCAACATAGAATAGACACAAGCAGCCATTCTCCCATCAAGCAACATCCTAGGCGGCTGCCGTTTGCTAAGCAAGAAGAGGTGAGCAGACCTTTAGAGGAGATGCAGCGTGATGACGTCATCGAGCCATCGACTAGTCCGTGGGCCTCGCCGATTGTTTTGGTCCGAAAGAAAGATGGTTCCACCCGGTTCTGCGTTGACTATAGACGTCTGAATGACATTACCAAGAAAGACAGCTACCCTCTTCCCAGGATAGACGACACATTGGACACTTTATCGGGAAATGAATGGTTCTCCACTCTGGATCTCAAGAGTGGCTACTGGCAAGTAGAAATCCATGCCGATGACCGTGAAAAGACTGCGTTCACCACGGGACAAGGATTGTGGCAGTTCAAAGTTATGCCTTTTGGACT
The DNA here is from genome assembly GCA_038373885.1 of Cheiracanthium punctorium. Classification (NCBI taxonomy): domain Eukaryota; kingdom Metazoa; phylum Arthropoda; class Arachnida; order Araneae; family Cheiracanthiidae; genus Cheiracanthium; species Cheiracanthium punctorium. The sequence continues at coordinate 735,460 of JAWZYV010005776.1, read as the reverse complement.
CTGCAACGCACCGGCTACATTCGAGCGTCTAATGGAGACAGTGTTGAGAGGACTTTCCTAGGAAGCATGTCTCGTTTATTTGGACGATATCATCATCGTCGGAAGGACTTTCGAAGAGCATCTCGAGAACATTCGAAAGGTACTGCAGAAATTAAAAGAGGCAAACTTGAAACTAAGTCCGTCGAAGTGCAACTTGTTCCGTCGGGAAGTACGTTACCTCGGGCACATAATATCCGCCCACGGAGTCCGAACCGATCCCGAAAAGACGTCCGCAGTCAAGAACTGGAGTCGTCCCGAGAATATCCATGACTTAAGAAGTTTTCTCGGTCTGTGTACTTACTATCGAAAATTCGTGAAGGGTTTTTCTCAAATTGCAAGACCTCTTCACAAATTGACCGAGACTGGACAGAAATTTCTATGGACTGAGGAATGTGAGGACGCATTCAACGAACTGAAGACGGCTTTAACATCTTCGCCGATCCTGTCGTATCCTCACCCTGACAAGCCATTTATCCTGGACACAGACGCAAGTAAGGAGAGTGTTGGAGCAGTTTTGTCCCAGGAGATAGATGGCCAAGAACACGTCATTGCTTACTGGAGCAAATGCCTTTCAAAGGCAGAACGTAACTATTGTGTTACGAGAAAGGAACTTCTTGCTATCATTAAGACCGTGGAGCACTTCCATCATTATCTGTACGGCCGAAAGTTCCTGCTCCGAACGGACCATGCCTCTTTAACCTGGCTTCTAAATTTCAAGAATCCAGAGGGCCAAATAGCCAGATGGATACAGCGATTACAAGAATATGACATCGAGATACGTCATCGGAAAGGGTCATCTCATGGAAATGCAGATGCTTTGTCGAGAAGGCCCTGCATAGACAGTTGTCGCTATTGCTCCAGGGCAGAGAAAAATTACGATCTGAAACATCCCGTAGTCCGCCAAGTTACATCATCGGCATAATCTCAAGATCCCTGGAGTGACGAAAATGTTTTGGCGGACCAATTAGGAGACAGCGACATCAAACCTATTGTGGAATTTATGGAAAAATCCAGCGCTAAGCCCAGTTGGCAAGAAATATCATCTTACAGTCCGGCAACAAAACAGTACTGGGCTTTATGGGATTCGCTTCGCCTGAGAAATGGAGTCCTGTATCGTAAATGGCAGTCGGACGACGGCAAGATGCTCCGATGGCAGTTAGTACTCCCTCGCTCGAGGATTCCGAAGGATCTAGAAGAGCTGCATAATGGCTTAACTGGAGGCCATTTTGACATAATGAAGACCCTGCAGAAAGTTCGCGAACGCTTCTATTGGGCTAGTGCTCGAGGCGATGTCGAAAAGTGGTGTCAAGCTTGTGACGCCTGTGCCGCCCGTAAAGTCCCGAAGAAGCGAAGCCGTGGAAAACTACACTATTATAATGTAGGAGCGCCTTTTGAGAGGATTGCCCTCGACATCCTGGGACCTCTTCCGCGAACTTCGGATGGCAACAAATACATCCTGGTTGTCATTGACTATTTCTCTAAATGGCCCAAAGCGTTTCCTATACCAGATCAAGAAGCTACGACCGTAGCAGAGGTACTGGTGCAAGAATGGATTTCCAGATATGGAACCCCTCTGCAGCTTCATTCCGACCAAGGAACGAACTTTACCGCTACAGTTTTTAAAGGACTATGTCAACTTCTCGGAATAGACAAAACCCAGACTACGCCTTTACACCCACAATCCGACGGCATGGTGGAGAGGTTCAATCGCACAATTTTAAACAACCTCTCGCTCCTGGTATCTAGGAATCAAGAGGACTGGGACAAGAAACTCCCCCTCTTCCTGCTGGCCTATAGGAGTGCCGTCCACGAGACTACCAGCTTCACATCTTCCCAGATGCTGTTCGGCAGAGATCTTCGTCTTCCCGCCGATCTAGTGTTCGGCCGCCCTCCAGATGCGCCTTCATCGCCAGAGGAGTAAGTGGAAAACCTTCGGGCACGGTTTGAAGATGTGCATCATTCTTGCTCGGGAGCGGATCAACCTGAACACGGAAAACATGAAGACTTGCTACGACACGAAGGCTACGGGACACGAGTTCAACGCAGGTGACAAAGTTTGGCTATGGAATCCTACTCGACGGAAAGGCCTGTCTCCCGAGCTGCAATCGCCGTGGGACGGTCCTTACACAGTCCTAAACCGGCTGAATGACGTCATCGTACGGATTCGTAAGTCACCAAACTCGAAGCCAAGAGTTGTACATTACGATCGGCTAGCCATCTACCGCGGTTGTAATTAGCTCAGACCATGGTCACTATGGCGTAATTCTTCTTTTCTTTCATCTCTCATTTCTTTCCTGTCTTTCCCTTCTCTTCCTCTTTCCTCAACTCTCTTTCACTCACTACTTACGCCATGCTTAGTGTATATTTGTAATATATTGGTTTTCATTAATGCGTATTTGTTTATTATGTTTATGATTTATTACAGTGTAATTATTTATTATGTTGATTATTTATTTATTAATGTGTATTTGCTTATTGTGCTATTGATTACTTGCTTGAATTATGTTGTTAAGATCTTGTTAAGTGCTATACAGTGTAGGTACTTGTGTGATCTCCTAACTAGGGATTGTACTGCCCGGGATGTGCAGTCCTTAGGAAGGGGGCAATATTACGAATTTTCGGGGCAACTCGCTGCTCTCGGGCTTAAAATAGTTTAAAATTCGTATTCTACGCTTCAAATAGATAATTTTTGCTTTTTGTTGCATCAAAATCGGCCAATTAGAACCAGAGATATGGAGGTTTCGATTTGCATTATTTTTCAATGGAGGTTCTAGAAATCTCGAGAAATATTAGTCCTAGAGCTTAGATCTCTTCACTTTTGGGGACTTATTTTTGGCGCTAAATTTGGCGATTTTTCGCCAAAAGTCGCCAAATTTGGCGATATTTCGCCAAAAGTCGCCAAGCTTGGCGACTTTTTGGTCATTTGGTGCGATTTTCCAATGGGGCCTGGAAGTTGTTTTTCCTGCAGTAAAAACGCGTAATAACCTAACATTTCTCTTCTATGACGTAATCAATATTCTCGCTTTATGTAGAATCTTCAAGAAATATACTCCTCTAGAAGCTTCCCGCAGTTTCTGCCTCCCCTATATAAACCGGCGCGCTGCCCCGACAGTTCAGTGTTGATCAAGCTTTGAGAGAGTGAATACGCTTGCTTTGTGAAGGAAGCTGTGTTTCGCGCTGTTTGTGAAGCGTTGAATTTAAGTGCTGTGTGTAAATTCTTCGTCGCTGAGTCTTGAGAGACTGTTAGTGTTATTTCTCGTATATTTTCACTGAATTCTTGCCAGTGAAAGTGTTCTATTTTGTGTGAGAAATACAGCATTTGTGAGAGCTTCTGATCTAAGCGAACTGTTAAAAGCACATTACTGCTAGATTGTGCTTGTGAATTGTGTACAGCTGATTGTTCTACGAAGTTCTAGAAGCAATAAAGTTTGTGTTCCATCCTGACAAGTGACTTTTTACTTGAACTTTTTACACCAACTGGACTTTAGAACGACGAACCCCAGGAGTAGCAGAGTAATTCCGCAACACTACTATCACAAGCATTTTAACTTATTTTTGTTTGCTGTTGCATTTTCCCGACATAAAAATAAAACATTTTTAAAGAATACTAAAATTGAATTAAAAATTACCTATTTATTTATATACTTATTTAGAACAAGACTATGTATTTAAAAGTGATTTTAATATTTTTTTTAGTCCGTTTGTATTATTAGCGCATGGGTGCGCAAATTCCAGGAATGGCAATTACGAGGCATGGGAGCAAAGTTTCTCACTCCAAAAAATTTTCTTGATACACCAAAAAGTTCGAAATTTTCTTTCCTTCATCACGAAATAAAAAATGTTAACTAATGGATATTTTGTGTTAAGCATATTGTTGCGGAATTACTCTGCTACTCCTTTGGTTCGTCGTTCGAAAGTCCTGTTGGTGTTTATGATTTGTTGAAAAAAGTTCAAGTTGAACTTTTTTCAAGTTGAACTTTTGAAAAAAGTTCAAGTAAAAAGTCACTTGTCAGGATGGAACACAAACTTTATTTCTTCTAGAACTTCGTAGAACAATCAGCTGCACACAATTCACAAGCACAATCTAGCAGTAACGTGCTTTTAACAATCCGCTTGGATCAGAAGCTCTCACAAATGCTGTATTTCTCACACAAAATAAGTCACTTTTACAGGCTAAAATTCCATGGAAATATTCAAGGGATATAGTACACTATCCCTTAAGACACAGCAATGAAGAATTTACACACAGCACTTTAAAAACAGCTTCACAAAGCAAGCTAAAACACAGCTTCTATAGCACTATCAGTTCACACAAAACAAGCGTACTCAGAGCTCTTCGCACATTGAATGTTCAACTCGCAACTGACTCCGGGCAACACCTCCTACATAGAGAAAGCCTAACAACTGGAACTTTTACGTCATCACTAGGCCTTCAAGTGATGACGTCATCACAGTTTTACTTTCACCAAGTAAAACTATAGAGCATTTCGACGAACCCCTCCTCTCTGCGATCGGTCGCCGTCTTGCGTGACAGCTTGGGGTTCTCGTAATGTATTTCAATGGGAAAAACCCGATTTTCAACATTCAAAAAAAGTATTAAATTTAATTTTTTGGATGATTGTAATGGATGGAATTTGTTAATCAGACCTTCGACTTTTGTGTCCCAGGTGGCGTTTAATATTTTAAAAAGCTTAACATATAATATTTTAATGATATTTCAAGCGACTTTTTCCGCTGGTACTGCGTTCGGAAAGACAACACTATGTACGGGAATAAACACAATGTTTATTTTAAGATTCGGCAGGTCATTCGGATTACTGTTTGTTTACAAATATCATTGTTGTGCATGCGAAATTTTCTTACGTTGTGAGATTTATGCAATAATAAAGTTTTGTTTTTGAATTATAATTCATCGGATATTCTGTATGCCCTAGAAAACATCAAATTCCATTAATATTTATATTAAAAAAGTGTTTATTTAAATTTCTATTACGATATATTCAGATTGTTTTTTTTTCTTTTATAAAAAATAAATGTACTGCTTGTTATTATTTATCATAGTGTTCTTTTAAATATGTAAATGCCTGTAAAATAAGACCAGTTATCCCATTAATAAAGAAGTGTAACATATGCATCGCATAACATATTTGTACATGTAATTAATCTAATACGTATGAATATGAATTAAAAAAATAATCCAATAAATCAACTAAATTAAAGACGTAGACCAATTAATGTGTTCTTTACTTAGTTGCATAATTATTTAAATTGACAGTAAACATGAGTGCAAAATGTAAATTGGTAAAATCATACAAGCCGGTGCCCACCCCATGTAAACATGGCGACAGTCGCTTGAGCTTGGCGACCGCCAAGCTCCAGCGACTGTCGCCATGTTTACTAGTCATTCTAGGCAACCAGTGGTCCGTTTTTAACTAAAAAAACCCCAGTGGATTCAGCAACCTAGTTGTACAGCTATCTAAACTAGGCAACCAGTGGTCTGTTTTTAACTAAAAAAACCTCAGTGGATTCAGCAACCTAGTTGTACAGCTATCTAAACTAGGCAACCAGTGGTCCGTTTTTAACTAAAAAAACCTCAGTGGATTCAGCAACCTAGCTGTACAGCTATCTAAACTAGGCAACCAGTGGCCCGTTTTTAACTAAAAAAACCTCAGTGGATTCAGCAACCTAGCTGTACAGCTATCTAAACTAGGCAACCAGTGGCCCGTTTTTAACTAAAAAAACCTCAGTGGATTCAGCAACCTAGCTGTACAGCTATCTAAACTAGGCAACCAGTGGCCCGTTTTTAACTAAAAAAACCTCAGTGGATTCAGCAACCTAGTTGTACAGCTATGTAAACTACGCAACCAGTGGACCGTTTTTAACTAAAAAAAAACAACAACAGTGAACTAAGCAACCTAGTTGTACAGCTAATGTAAACTGGGCAAACACTGGCCCGTTTTCAACTCAAAAAAACATCGGTGGATTAAACAACCTAGTTGTACACCTCTTATAAAGTCAGTATGATTAGAATAGCACGTAAATAGCACTTACGAAAACATAAACACTTCAAATATCAATTTAAAATTCACATTAAAAACCTTAAACATCGAAAGATTCGTTAAAAAAGAACACTTACCTCTATTTTTTTGGTAAATAACCGCTCAGAAATGTCCCCAACACCCACCGGCTTATAACGTACTATATTTCTAACAAACACCCACAAATTCTTTTCTTATATTAACATAACACATTTCATTCCCTTCCATCAATAACGCAAACAATTTCAAATTCCCAAACCTGACGAAACACGTATTCTTTATGGTTGCCAGTCACAACTACCACCGGCAGTTGGCGGTGCATCGCTCACTCTCGCGTCAGATTGTTCGCCAATGATTTGTAAACAAACCATTGACATGTAAACAAAGCACCGTATACGGAATATAGTCCTGTAAATTTATAATTCCATAAAGCTTCTGCCTTTTTATTATAAGATGGAAAACATGTTTCGCAATGTTAGCTCATAAAACTGTACTAAACAATTCTACAATTACATTTTTGAATTTTGTTTCAAGTTAGAATCAGAACAGAAATCAAAAGCTGGAACTCTGACCCTGTATTTCTTTTTTCTGGGTGAATTTTTACATATTAGGCAAAGCTCATGAATACTTTGCTCCGAAGCCCAACACTAGTATACATTAATTCATAAATTTTCCCCTTTTCAAGCACAAACTGATTTTAGCAGACACGACAAATCATATTCGCTTCACCTCGACCAGATTTGAGAGTCCTGAGACCACCAGAATTTGGGTGTTTTCTGTATAATGTTTATATTTCTTCCTGCTAATTTTCCGACTATTTAATTTTATATCACTGTTCTGTGAAATAATTATTATATGGGAAAATCTTTAAATTATTGTTATTTTAATTAAATGTGCTACCAACCCCATATTACAGGGGTTTGCAGTTCGCTACTGAGTATTAACATAAGAATATTAAGGCTCCGGCACCTTTTTTTGCCAGAAATTGCTGCTAGCCCTGGAGCAATTAAATGTTTTCTTATTGAAAAATTTCTTTCATTAATTTCCAAAAAGATACACTTTTTGTATATAACCCGCATACAAAAATATCTCCAATCGGTAAAATGTGCTCCATATTCTGATGAGGTGATGGACAAAATTTGATAATTATATCCTGAAAAGTGTCAAAGGTATGAAGATAATAAGTACTGACTTAAACTAATTTTCAGTAGCTCTTGAAAGGAAAAAAATCACAATCACATTTTAAGGGTCATACAGATATTATGAAAGAATATTTTACATTCAAATTCAAGTATAGACCCCAGTCACCTTTGTTTATAGATATCCCTTAAGACGTTATATGATGAAAGGCTGAAATTTTGTTCATCACCTCATTTGTGCATGGGGTACATTTTATTTTCTAGGAATTTTTTTTGTAAGGTATTTCTAAGAAATTTTAAAAAGTGTAACTCTGTGAAAATTAACAAGAGGCATTTTCTCTTAACATAGTCTTTTTTTTTAACCTTATTTTAAACATTTATTCAATTCACACTGCCTAATTATCTTTAATAGATAAAGAATTAAAGCATGTTATCACTTTCTAGGGGCACTGTACGTGTGTGTGTGTCTATACAATTTATAAACACTAATATTTTTACTTCCTTGTATGACGTACAAAGAAATAATGTGATCGCAAAAAGAATTCGGTATCCAGATTTTGACTACCTCTAAATTTACTGAGTTTTTGCTTGACATCTCATTGTACACATGTATGTATGTTCATATAAATTCATGTACAAGCATTCTGACTGACAGCTAGACCATTTTGATCAGTGTTTCCTGGCGCCTGTACGCAGTAGCGGATTCAGGGGAGGGACTTGGGGGCTTCACCCCCCCCCAAAAGAGATTGCTAGAGAGTAACATTCTGCTTCATTATGCACTTTGAATATGTAAAGTGATCTTTTTTAATCACTTAGCCCCTCCCAAACAAATGTAAAAATCCTTTTTACATTTGTTTAGACTAAAATTTTGCTTTATTGTATATTTTCTTTGGGTGAAATAAGCTTTTATCAAAATTTAGCCCCTCCCAAAAGAGAATTTCTGGATCCGCCACTGCCTGTACGTACGTGTGTATGTAGGTAACTCACATATCTTAAAAAGTACGAGTCGTACAATGTTGAAATTTTATATTTAGGATTGTTGTAACATCTACATCCATACATTATATTTTATGGGCAGAAATTCATTAAAGTGTAATTTAGAGATATTAAGTTATTTCAAATAAATCAAAAATGATATATGTTGTTAAGGATTACAAAATGAATCTTGCCATCAAAAATGGTATCTTTATCATTTACAGTTCTACAGGAGCACTCAGAAAAATTCCAACAAATTACAGCCAATGGCAATTTTAGAAACATTCATTCATTTCAAGCAGAATAACATCTTACCATATGGTTGGATAATGGTCCGGTGACGTTCAGCCACCTCCCTCAAAAACTGCGTTAAAAGTCACCAAACTTGGCAACTTTTGGTATATATATGTATATATTTAATTTGCATATCTCAAAAACTATTAGTCGTAGATTGCTGAGATTTTATATATAAGATCGTTGTAACATCTAGTTGTACACCTAGATTTTTTATTCCAATCTACTGGAGAGTTTATTTACAGGACCACCCAAAAGAATTTTGGTACTTGCATGTATCCTTGCAGTCTGCCAAGATGAGCGATTTTTCGCTTTGATAAATCCAGGTTGCAGGAAATCATGATGGTTCCGAATACAATTGGCCAGGGGCGTAGCCAAGGGGGGGGGGTTATGGGGGTCATAACCCCCCATGGGGAATTTTTTGCCATACAAAATGTATATTCTTCACTACATTATCACACACGCGTATACATATATATGAGTTTTAGTAGTCGTAACTCCCCCCCCCCCAATCAAAAATTTCTGGCTACGCCCCTGCAATTGGCTACAGTTTGCCAGCACATTTTCCGAAAAAATAATTTTGGCACGAATGTCTATCAGGATAATATGCAACTACCAGAATTCCAATACATTAATGTCTATAGACATCTTCAAATAGTGACGTAGCCAGAAATTTTTCATGGGAGGGGTTACTATTGTAACTCACATATATGTATACATGTGTGTGGTGAGGGAGTGAAGAATATACATTTTGTATTGCAAAAATTTCAGGGTGTGTGTGTTGTGATCCCTTATTACCCCCCCCCTCCCCTGGCTACGCCACTGTCTTCAATATATTATGTCTGTAGTCGTTCATTGTTTGGTCCATGCACAGAATCTCGTTATTTGTCATCCACCGTGTTGAGTTTTGCCAAAATATCGCTAATTTAACACCAAAAAAAAACTATGCATTTTGCATGACTCTAAAACTTTTAGCCGTAGAATGTTGAAATTTTGTATTTAGAACTATTGTAACATCTAACTGTGCTTTTGATTGCTGTGGACTGAGTAATTTATTTACAGGGTCACCCAAAAGACTTAAAATATATTAAGGGTCTATAGATACCTTCATTTCATTAAAAATCTGTGATGAATAACTGTTACAGCTGTGACTGAAATCTCGCTATCGCAAGCTTATTGGCTTTTGTCAAAATATTGCCCAATTAAGTGAAACAAATCTTTAAAATTGAACTCAGCTTGGCGGTAAACTTTAGAATTGCAGTATTTTGTCTCTTTCAAATGAAATAAGTTTAGATGAAGTGCCCCGAAAATATTTCAGGTTTAATAGAGGTACAAGGAAGTCATGTGGTGTCCATATCAGATTTATTAGTTCAATGATTTGATTAAAAAAAACAATCATAATAAAAGGAGTAGTATATAGAGTTTTACAGTTATATTCTTCCATGATGATTGTATGTAAGAGATTTTTTTTTCAACATCGTAAATTACAGTGTTACTTGAAAATATGTTTTCACATAATTTACACAGGAACCAGACTACATGCAAGCGATAGATATTAAAAAAATCAGATGTCAGTCAGCCAATTTAAATTACTTTAGAAGTTATTTACAAAAAAATTGAAAGAAAAAAAAAACATCATATTTGACTGCATAAAATGATTTAGGTTCTTGAATCTAAACAGCAGGTAAGAACAGTATTCATAGAAAAATTGCTACTGGCGTATTATCCCGGCACTCAAACAAGACAGGCGATTTCGATTTCTCGCCAAGATAAATGCCAATCACATGAAATTATTAATGGTTTCAAATACGATTGGCAACAGTTTCCAGCACATTTGATGAAAAAATACTTTGTTGGAAATGACCACTGCAATAATACGTGAGTATCAAAAAATCTAAAAATCTTCATAATAATTTCTAATCCTAATATCAGCTCCACGCAGAACAGAGTGGAAATAGTTTTAGGTAAAAGAATAAGGATTTATTTTAACGAAGTACAGTTTAACCATTTAATCATCTGTCCATGGACACGAGAACAACAACAGTATAACCTTGATTTCACGAAGTCAAAGAAACAACAGAAAGAATTGAGATAAGAAGGTGAAATGAAAGAGGGTGTCAGTTTAATAGAAAAAACACATTTATTCAAGATATTTAAGTTCCACTCCATACCTAATTTAGAATACTGCAAAAGAATAAAAAGGCTGGTAGCCAAGTTTAGTGATTTTAAAAAAGTAGATTCTATAGTTTTTTAGCATAAGCAACAATAAGTAATCATACATTAACACATCACAAACTTCCTGTTTTATTTATTTATTATTATTATTTTAATAAACCGACCACTCGTACAAAACTAGTTCTGTAAACAATGTATAAATTGACTTTTTAATCAAAATATGTTTTTAAAAAATAATTAACAAACCAATTCTTTCATGTTTTCTATTGATTTATTCTTATGCATTTTATATGCACATTTAATAACAGAATCCACACCAGAAAGTGCTATCCATAGAAAGCATGCACTAAAATTCATGTCAATCTAAGGATAAACCTATCTAGTCATAGCTTCAAACTACATTGGAGACAAATTATCCATATAGTTAAAAATCATGAAAAAATATCACAATCCTAAACTAGAAACAATATCTAATTTTGCAATTAGAGTTTAATTATTTGAGGACAGCTTTAAAATTTCTTCCATATTTCTAAATAAATAATTTACATTCTTTCGTGCACAGTCGTGGATTGCTGTCTAACTGTAACGCCTGTTGCTTGCAATTCTGCAGTTTGTTTACATTCTTCACAGTGGGGCTGCGTTCGTAATCCAAAAACCCAATGAACCTCCTCAGATTACACGTAGTTTATACGGATTACTGAGATTGCTAAATTATACATTTAGGTAAAGAAATAGCATGCGCAGAACGATGCGCGAAGCTGTCACTCAGCTGACGTCAGAGATACGTCACGTCGAAATGCTCTATTAAAAATTTCTGGTGAATGCTACAAATATTAGAAAATATCTTAAATTAAAAATTAAAATTAAAATACCTTTCTCATAGAAAATTGTTCATTCCGATCTATTTTCTTAGCATGTTATCTAATTCGTCATGGTTAAAAACTGCCATTTGATAGAAAATTATATTTTTTCTCTCAAATTATTAAAATATTGTTATTCATGAGTAAATTCACCAGAAAATTTTTATAGTTTTATTTTGTGAAAATAAAACTTTTAAATGTAGGCCTAATGATGACGTCAAAGCTTGGTGACGTAGGAGTTGTTAGGCTTTCTTTATCTAGGAGGTGTTGCTCCGGGGCGATGCCCGCTTCTATAAATAGCCGACGCAGGAGGTACAAGAGGTTTCCAGAAAAGTCAATTTCTCGAGGGTTCTACATAAAGCGTGAATTTTGATTACGTCATAGAAGAGAAATGTTAGGTTATTATGCGTTTTTAATGCAGGAAAAACAACTTCCAGGCCCCATTGGGAAAATCGCGCCAAATGACCAAAAAGTCGCCAAGCTTGGCGACTTTTGGCGAAATATCGCCAAATTTGGCGCCAAAAATAAGTCCTCAGAAGTGAAGAGATCTAAGCTCTAGGACTAATATTTCTCGAGATTTCTAGAAGCCCATAGAAAAACATATGGGAAAGCGAAACCTCCGTATCTCCGGTTGTAATTGGCCGATTTTGATGCAACAAAAAGCAAAATTTATCTATTTGAAGCGTAGAATACGAATTTTAAACCATTCTAAGCCCCAGAGCAGCGGGTTGCCCCGAAAATTCGTAACATGGCCCCCTTCCCAAGGACTGCACGTCCCGGGCAGCACAATCCCTAGTTAGGAGTTCACACAGGTACCTACACTGTATAACACTTAACAAGATCTTAACAACATAATTCAAGCAAGTAATCAATAGCACAAGAAGCAAATACACATTAATAAATAAATAATCATCATAATAAATAATTACACTGTAATAAGTAATCAATGTAATAACAAATACACATTAATAAAATCCAATATATTACAAATATGTACACTAAACATGGCGTAAGTGGTGAGAGAAAGAGAGTTGAAGAAAGAGGAAGAGGAGAGAAAGACAGGAAAGGAATGAGAGGTGAAAGAAAAGAGGAATTACGCCATAGTGACCATAGTCTGAGCTAATTACAACCGTGGTAGATGGCTAGCCGATCGTAATGTACAACTCTTGGCTTCGAGTTTGGTGACTTACGAATCCGTACGATGACGTCATTCAGCCGGTTTAGGACTGTGTAAGGACCGTCCCACGGCGATTGCAGCTTGGGAGACAGGCCTTTCCGTCGAGTAGGATTCCATAGCCAAACTTTGTCACCTGCGTTGAACTCGTGTCCCGTAGCCTTCGTGTCGTAGCGAGTCTTCATCTTTTCCGTGTTCAGGTTGATCCGCTCCCGAGCAAAATGATGTACATCTTCAAACAGTGCCCGAAGGTTTTCCACGTACTCCTCTGGCGATGAAGGCGCATCTGGAGGGCGGCCGAACACTAGATCGGCGGGAAGACGAAGATCTCTGCCGAACAGCATCTGGGAAGGTGTGAAGCCGGTAGTCTCATGGACGGCACTCCTATAGGCCAGCAGGAACAGGGGGAGTTTCTTGTCCCAGTCCTCTTGATTCCTAGATACCAGGAGCGAGAGGTTGTTCAAAATTGTACGGTTGAACCTCTCCACCATGCCGTCGGATTGTGGGTGTAAAGGCCTAGTCTGGGTTTTGTCCATTCCGAGAAGTTGGCATAGTCCTTTAATGACTACAGAGGTAAAGTTCGTTCCTTGGTCGGAATGAAGTTGCAGAGGGGTTCCATATCTGGAAATCCATTCTTGCACCAGTACCTCTGCTACGGTCGTAGCTTCTTGATCGGGAATAGGAAACGCTTCGGGCCATTTAGAGAAGTAGTCAATGACAACCAGGATGTATTTGTTGCCATCCGAAGTTCGCGGAAGAGGTCCCAGGATGTCGAGGGCAATCCTCTCAAAAGGCGCTCCTACATTATAACGATGTAGTCTTCCACGGCTTCGTTTCTTCGGGCCTTTACGGGCGGCACAGGCGTCACAAGCTTGACACCACTTTTCGACGTCGCCTCGAGCCCTAACCCAGTAGAAGCGCTCGCGAACTTTCTGCAGGGTCTTCATTACGCCAAAATGGCCCTCAGTTAAGCCATTATGAAGTTCTTCTAGAACCTTCGGAATCCTCGAGCGAGGGAGTGCTAACTGCCATCGGAGCATCTTGTCGTCGTCCGACTCCCATTTACGATACAGGACTCCATTTCTCAGGCGAAGCGAATCCCATAAAGCCCAGTACTGTTTTGTTGCCGGACTGTAAGATGATATTTCTTGCCAACTGGGCTTAGCGCTGGATTTTTCCATAAATTCCACAATAGGTTTGATGTCGCGGTCTGCTAATTGGTCCGCCCGAACGTTTTCGTCACTCCAGGGATCTTGGGATGGTGTCGATGATGTAACTTGGCGGACAACGGGATGTTTCAGATGGTAATTTTCCTCTGCCCTGGAGCAATAGCGACAACTGTCTATGCAGGGCCTTCTCGACAAAGCATCTGCATTTCCATGAGATGACCCTTTCCGATGACGTATCTCGATGTCTTATTCTTGTAATCACTGTATCCACCTGGCTATTTGGCCCTCTGGATTCTTGAAATTTAGAAGCCAGGTTAAAAAGGCATGGTCCGTTCGGAGCAGGAACTTTCCGCCGTACAGGTAATGATGGAAGTGCTCCACGGCCTTAATGATAGCAAGGAGTTCCTTTCTCGTAATACAATAGTTACGTTCTGCCTTTGAAAGGCATTTGCTCCAGTAAGCAATGACGTGTTCTTGGCCATCTATCTCCTGGGACAAAACTGCTCCGACACTCTCCTTACTTGCGTCTGTGTCCAGGATAAATGGCTTGTCAGGGTGAGGATACGACAAGATCGGCGAAGATGTTAAAGCCGTCTTCAGTTCGTTGAATGCGTCCTCACATTCCTCAGTCCATAGAAATTTCTGTCCAGTCTCGGTCAATTTGTGAAGAGGTCTTGCAATTTGAGAAAAGCCCTTCACGAATTTTCGATAGTAAGTACACAGACCGAGAAAACTTCTTAAGTCGTGGATATTCTCGGGACGACTCCAGTTCTGGACTGCGGACGTCTTTTCGGGATCGGTTCGGACTCCGTGGGCACATATGGGAAAGCGGAACCTCCGTATCTCCGGTTGTAATTGGCCGATTTTGATGCAACAAAAAGCAAAATTTATCTATTTGAAGCGTAGAATACGAATTTTAAACCATTCTAAGCCCCAGAGCAGCGGGTTGCACCGAAAATTCGTAACAATATATATATGGTCATACCATACGTTTTCAAAAACTCTTAACTTCTTGTTTATTGATTAATCTTATGAGTCTTAACTAAATAAATTGTGTTAATTATATTAAAATTTATTTTAGGGCTAATTAATTAGTTAATGGAATTACTAATGTTAATTAGATGTAAATAAAACTAAAACTTTCCTCGTGTTACTCTTCAGAGGGGCTTATCCCATTCATTCGTTCCCCTTGCGTGTTCTAATGTCCAGGTTTTGTGCGTAATAAAATAAAACTCAACTTTTACGAACTTTTCTTTATTTAATGTCCTGCGACAGATGGTGCCATCAATGCAAGCTTCCTTTTCAAGCTGTAATCAAGTTGTATTCAAGGTTGACAGTTCAAATTGACTTCTCAAGCTGGCTGCAGGCTTAAAATGAATTGAACTGTCAAGCTTGTATTAATACGTCAAATTCAAAGAGATGTCTAGCTTGATTTAAGCTTATATGCTGTCTGGGGTGAAGCAGAACCATTAAGCAGGTCCGGCCGTAGCAATTGCGGGGCCCTTAAGCCGCGTGGGTAGGGTTGCCAACCGTCCCGCGACATCCGGGACATCCCGTTTCTAGGGCTTTAGAGGACACGCCAGCAAAGGGTGTGTGCGGAACGCCAAATGTCCTGCTTTTTGAATAGAATAAGTAATTTAATTATTTGCAGTGGCGGCCCGTGGTCAAAACTGTTAGTGCAGCCGGAAGCATATGAGCCCCCCCCCCTTTCCTCCGGACAGGATTGGAAAATCTTAGTTACTGAATTCGAAAGCTGGCGGATTAAGCCCTCACCTAGGAAAGAAAAAAAAAGAAATTACATAAAAAATGTAAGAGATCCTATTTTACTTCCATAAAATGGACATAAATTTCAGCCAGTCGCTCTTATCCTCAAAATTGCATTAATCCGTGTCTGATTCGAAGTTTCCTTAGAATTTTCTTTTATAACGATAACTTGAGAAGAAAAAAAAAGGAAAACTTACTTATTTTTTATAAGTCAAATCAATCCTCCTTTCTTTTAAACATGCGAATCGGTCAGTATGTCCCCATAAAAAGGCGTTGTTTTAATTCAGATATCAATAATTTTAAATGCTCTTTAAAATTTCCCATGTTTAAAGAATTTTCTCGCTCGCCATGTCCTCTAAATGCCAGTTCTTGCTTACTTAAAAGCAATACTGCTTTGATGGGTAATTGTACATTCATAAGCGTCTATTCAGGCTTACCTTCTTGATAAATTCAGCGATATAAAGTCGAGAGTTTTCCAAACATATATTCTCCTTACCCCCTCCCTCACTTCTCGTCCGAGTCCAAGGCAATCAGTTAGTCGAGTTCTCAAGTTCAGCCGCCGTTAAAAAATCTTTCATCGGCTGTATCAGCTGCATACTCCCTATGCCGGAGAGGCTGCTTACGTAATCGTTTTCATGGCAACGGTGCTTCCAATTTTCTTTTCAGCGCTCTGAGCTGAACCAAAGATTTTCCCAATTGACTTGCGGGAAGATTAAAGTGCTTTTTTTCTGAATGAGCGATCCAGCCACAATACGTTTTTTTTTTTTTTTTTTGGTTTTTTTCGGAGATTTTTTTTATTTACCGTAGGAATTCCACAATTCTAATCTGAATTTAGGAAAATTAGTAGAATAAATTATTTTAAAGTATGTGCTGATAATTTCAAGTGCAGCCCGGCTGTACTTGCTGTATCCCACGAGCCGCCACTGATTATTTGGTAAATTATAATGGTCTCAGAAGAAATTTTAAATATTAAGTTTCTTTTCTAAATAAGTAGTATTATGATTTCAGTAAAAATGGTTTAATATACAGGGTGGTTATTAATTAACATGAGGTATTCAGAGCCCTCTAGCGAGTAAAGTATTGGACGAAACCTAACCAAATTTGATGAGCATGCATAGTGGACCATGGGATTTTGATGATTAAAAAAAAAGGTTCCAAAATTTGCCACTGGGGCAATTTTGGCGCTACAAAAGTGTATTAGCGTAAATATTTAATGGTTAATTGACAAGCAATACAGCAAACATCAATTTTACGTACAAATTTGGTTCAATATGCGCACCATTGGTAAATTCCAAGAGCTGCATACGATGCACGACATTTTCTACTGCCGCTCGCAGCATATCAGAGTTTATTTGCCTCACGTGTAACGTTATTCGATCCTTTAACGTTGCGATATCGGAGACATGTCCTTGATAAACAACACTTTTAAGAAATCCCCACAACCAAAAATCGCAAGGATTGAGATCGGGGGATCTCTGGCACTTTTACAGCGCCAAAATTGCCCCAGTGGCAAATTTTGGAACTTTTTTTTTTTTTTTTAATCCAAATCCTATGGTCTACTATGCATGCTCATAAAATTTGGTTAGGTTTCGTTCAATACTTTACTCGCTAGAGGGCTCTGAACACCTCACGTTAATTAGTGGCTGCATTCGTAAAAGCCAAACGAGTTACACTCGTGCAATGAGTTTCCAGGTGTTCGTAAAGGAAACTGAGTGCGATTAGTTTCAAACGAAATAAACCGATCTCTGCTAAGGTTTCGTCAGTTGTTTAGAAGATACACTTGCTGCACGTTGTTGTTGTTTTCAAATGGCATCCGTTGTATGGAAAAGTATGTTGTTGTGAAAAGTATTTTACGTTTTCTAAAGCTTCAGAATTATTTTTTCGAGGAGGAAATTCATGCGCACGTTAGAAAATGCTACGAAGGTACATAATTTTTCAAAGGTAATCATTTTCTTGTATTTTTCATTTTAGTAAATTCAAAAATGAACGTTTTAGTGTTGAGATTGAAGTTGATTTAATCCGTTATTAGCGAAATTTGAACTTCTCTTGCTAAATACTTTTGAAAAAATGAAGTTTAAGTTGAAATTTCTAAATTTTGATTTGTGCAAAATTATGTCCATTCTTTCTTTTAAAATCCTGTTGATTTTATATTGAGTATGTACTAAAAACTCTGCTCGGCAAAATTAACGCATTCGGGAATTGTAAACAAACACGTCTCCTGGGCGACGAAACTAAATAAACTGAAGTTGTTCGTAAAATCAAAGGAAACTGATAACCACTGGAAGCACTAAACACACGCATTCCAGTTTTCTTACGAAAACTCGTGCAACGAGTTTGTCGTTTACGAATGCAGCCAGTAACCACCCTGTATATAAGTTGTTTTCCAAATAAATAATTATCAAAATCTGAGTAGAAGATGTGATTTAAGACAAAGAAGTTTCTCTTAGAATGGTATATTATTGATACCTAGTTATAGGTTGTTTAAATTATTTCTTAAATGCTAAAGTAATAAGGTTTCGTTTTTGTTTGTTAAAGGAATTAAAAAGTTTATTGGTACATACGTATTATCCCGGCTTGTCATTCGCGTCAAACTATTTTTTCATCAAATGTGCTGGCAAACTATTTCCTGTCGTATTCCAATCCATCAATATTTTCATGTGTCCAGCATTTATCTAGGCGAAAAATCGTTCGTCTTGGCGGACCGCGGGGATAATACGTAAGTACCAGGACGCCCTGGTCCCCCCCCCCCTGGGTACAGCCTTGCCGTTTTTTACTTATATATCCTGCTGTCCCCAAAGTACACTAAAATGTTCCGCTTTTCCAATCATGTCCCGCCGAAGTCCTGCTTTATAAAAAATAAATAAATAAATTGGGTATAAATTAACATGAAAATGATTGTGCTTTTTACAAAAATGTTTGTCACTTTTATTTAACACTTTTTTGGTTGATGAAAATGAGTGTTTAATAATATATACCTACACCCTCTAAAAAAGAGTATTCGAGTAAGAGATAAATTTTCTATTTTAGATTTGCGAATAATAATTGAGTTTTTGAAAAACCCTTAACTTGACAGAAATATGCAAAGTCATATTTATACATAGCCTAATTCATATTCTATGATAAATTATTTTCAATATATCAAACCAACGTAGGAAATTTATCTCTTACACGAATACTTTTTTGGAGGGTGCACAATCAATGAATGGCGATTCTATAGTTAATGTTAGAAAGCAAACTATTTTGGAAAGTTATCCAAAAATTAACAATAAAATTACTTAAAAACTAAGTTTATATAATAGGAGTATTTTATTTGCACATTTTTCAACTCGTTATTCTCATAAAAGTAGAAAACCAGATTATGAGAAAAAAAAAAAGATTCAAAAAATCTTGAGGGGAGAGGAAGAGGGTTCGGGATTGATTTTTACCCCTCCCGACTCTGTGTTTAGAAATGTCCCGATTTTCAGTTCAGAAAAAATGATCACCTTATGTAATCCCAGACAGCACATAAGCTTAAATCAAGTTTGACATTTCTTTGAATTTGACGCATTAATGCAAGCTTGACAGTTCAACTCATTCTAAGCTGGCAGCAAGCTTGCAGGAGTCAAGTTGAATTGTCAAGCTTAAATACAGCTTGATTTAAGATTGAAAATTGATACTCCCGTGATTTTTCCTTTTTTAAAGGAGCGTTGATGGCGCCATCTGTGAAAGAGAATTGACATTAATTGTCTAGCGTCCTCAAATTTGCTGAAAGTTCGTAAAAGATGTGTTTTATTTTATATTACCAGTGCCATATTACCGGCAGGGCAAACGGGGCAACTGCCCAGGGCCTAAAGATTTTAGGGCCCAAAAATCTTACATCTTACACTTTTGTAATTTTAAAATAAAATTACAAAGGATTTAAAAAAAAATTCAGAAGTTAAATAAATTTTTTAATTATAAAGTATGAACAATGAAAATAATTCAAATTTACATTTGTATAAATTAATTTAAACTTATTTTTGATTCTTCGAAATGCTCTATATCAATATAGCATACCAATATGTAGGAAAATAACCATATTTGCAAAGAGAATTTTTAGCGTTAAAAAATAGTCAAATTTTTCAATTATTTGTTATTTTAAGAAATATTTACAAAAATGACTAAAGTGTTTGTATTCCATACATGTTAGCAACTGTGATATAGCATTTCGAAGTAACGTTTAACTATCTGTTTCTTTCATTTCAGATTACTTAACACAAAATTTGTGTTAAGTAAACCCATTCTATATTTCCAAATATGGAAATTCTTCAAAATAAAATACAATTATACTACGAAATTGATTTCAAAATCAGTCGTTTGTCTCGATTTTGGTCAGCAGTATTGCTTCATGAGTGTTGCGGTACTGAAAGTTTTAAAACGCGTTTTTTAATTTTAATTTAATTTATTTTGATGCATTATTTTAATTTTGATGCATCCCATGGAAAAATAAAAGAAACAAATAACACATCACCCACTTATCAATCTGGCGAGAAAAGAGCGTGGTAAGTCACTTCCAACTTTAGTCATAGCTGCACAAGGCTCCGGTGGCGGAATGGATAGCGTGCTCGACTGCGAAGCCAAAGGGCCCGGGTTCTATTCCAGCGACGAACACGCGATGGAAACAGATTAAATTAAATTGAAATTTCAGCGTAGAGGGGGAAAATGCGCGGAAAAATAAATTATGTGGTGCGCGTTAGCTAGCGGGCGCCCCGTGTATTTAGAAAACCTTTTTAAGCTTGAGATGTCAAGCTTAATGCAAGCTGGGCAAGTGTAAACTAGAACATTTGATTCAAGCTTACACGCTTGGAATTTTCAAGCTTATTGACTTGATAAATCAAGCTTGCTGCAAGTTTGATGTGCTGTCTGGGATATGCATTTCGGATTTGTGTGCTTTTCCTGAAATCTGCTTATAAATCCACGTCAGATGGACAACACCAGTAGGGGTACCCTCTCTCTAACCCGTATTCACGCTAAGTTTCGGAGAAAACAGCGAGAAACTCCGAACGGTTAGGTCGGCGGAAACGCCCTGGTTTTAGATCCATCTACCATTTTCAGTGAGTGGGTTATTTTAAGATGACCATACTTTAAGATGACCAAACGTCCCCATTTTCAGGACGTTTTTTCAAATTGTCCCCAGAATGTAAAAATGGAACTGAGGACAATTTTTAATTATTGCATTGTTTTTCAATTAAATTACTGTTAATTATTGCATTAATTATAAATGTCCCCACTTTTGTTGTCAGAATCGGGGACATGTCCCCGATTCTGACTACAAAAATCTGGTCACCTTACCATATTTCCCTAATTTTGGAGGACAGTCCCCAATTTCTGTATTTTTTTGCGATATGTCCTCGAAAAGTAAAGAAGCAAGTGAGGACAATTTTTAATTAATCAGGATCAGGTTTTTAATTATTCAGATATTGTTTCAGAATTGGGACATGTCCCCAATTCTACATTCGAAAATATGGTCGCCTTAGTTTATTTAATACTTTCTTCTAAATGTTATAATTATTGTAAAAGAAGATAGAATATAAGTCGTTAACAATTAATAACTTTCGATAAATTGATTCTTTTTTCATAGATTTTTGGCTAACAATATTATTAATCATTAAATACTAAAAAATAATTTAAAATATCGTACTTTAAAAGGTGTGGAAAGTTTTTAATAAATACTTATATTATGTCAAATGCAAGGAAATAACGTAATTTTAGAAAGCTAATATTCTTTTTATTAAAAGTTTTGGAGAGAAATGCTACATCATCTTCTTCTAAAGCTCCTATTTAAATATTAAAAAGACAATAATTACTCATTTCGAGTGGTTAATAATAAGAAAAAATAAATATAAAATGGGCCAGCAGGCGAATTTTAGCCAGGAACTCAAGAAACTACGCAAAAAGTCGGTTATTTGTTAAAACTGTTTGTCCCGCAGAAACTGTTATTAGTTTCTAGTCAGTTAATCTTAACCTCAGTGCTTTTGAAATCGATAGCAGTGATTTCGCATAAGTGATGGGCAGTGTTGCTATTCACCGTGATATGATTTAAATCTTGTTTGTTGTCACAGCTGAGCCGGTCTGAGTGTATTGCAAATTGATCTCATATAAACCTGACGCTTATGAATTTTATTAAAATGCAAAATTACCTAATCTAGACAGTTAAAAAATTAAAGTTCGCCAGAGAATACAGAATTTCATTTAATAAAGAATCATGCTGTTTTACTGTGATCTTAAATGAGATCAAGAAAATTTTTAGGGGCGTTTCATGAATACTACTCAGCTAAAATATATCTGATTAAAGCTTTGTTTAGACACGCTTAACATGGCTAGCGCGCGCCATAACTGTCTAATTGTACTGAGCGGATCGAAAGAAGGTGAGAAAAATAATCATGTGCAAAAGTAAGAAACACTGTAACTATGTTTCTACTACTACTATATGAATTACACTTTTTATTTTGCAGGTAACTCAGCACAATCTTTTATTCAGTCATTCACAGTTTTGCATACAAACTTCACAGTTCAGATTGCCACTCCAGGGGTAAGAATTAGTGTACATCACATTTTTAAAATCAGTAATCAGAGGTAGATTATAGCCTATAGGAGCCGCTATTCTATAAAATTTCTGACGTAAAAGCTGTGTTGTGTGAATTTTTCCTCGAAGGCTTTTCTGTTCCTGGCAGGCTTCTGGGGCAATATAATAAGAGATGGACATAATTATTCACCTGCTACTTTATGCTATAAATCAAATTTTTTATTTTGGTAATAATATCCTCATAGTACAAATATAGGTTGTGTTTTAAATATTCCTGCTACATTTTCATGCATATAGCTTTTTGAACCTGTAATATTTTTTTATGAGGAGTTGTAATATACAAGCTGTCTCCGAATTCAAGGGGGCAAACTTTAATGTGCTGACAAACTGGTGCCAATCATATTCTAAACCATCGATAATTTCATGTGTCAGGCTTTTATCTTGGTAAAAAATTGCTCGTCTTGGCAGGCCGCCGGAATAATACATTAAGTACTGGTAAAATTCATATAAAAAATATTTTTTTATATAGCAATGTTAGGTTGGAAATTAAAAGTACCAAGTGATTTCGGCAAGATGAGGATCCATCCATTTTCACTATAATGTGCATAACTACATCAGCATTTCCATTTTTCAATCTATACTATTCAACAAGGGTCTGAAATGAAAAATGTGGGGAAAACAAAAAACAGAGAATTTTGAAATAATTATTTGCATTATTGTGGAAATGGGTGAAGTCCCATTGTACCCAAGTACATTGTGTTGAAACCACATAGTACTTTTTGTTTTCAACCCCAAATTGCTATACAGAAAAAAACCCTTAAATTTTGGACCATGAATTCAGACACCCTTATTTCACTTCTCTGATTTGCCATTTTTTACTTTTAGTGCTTCTGAAATGGTCTAAGACAAAAGGCTACAACCTGCTGAGCCTAATAGTTAATCTGGCCATGACAATAATAATCTTCCAGTGGCATAGGGGGTCAACCCCTTTTCAAAAAATTTTAATGTAAAGTCCATATACTTTTCAATTGTTACATGATTGTTATAAGATTTTGCTTTTTAACATAAAGTTAATATCTATACGACCCTTCCCCCCTGAAGGAAGTCTGGGTATGCTATTGTAATCTTCAGAGAATTTTTGAACTAAAAGAAATATTTGAAATACTCACTTTTGTAATTTATTCAGGTGTTCCTTATTTTAACCTATTGCAGAAAGACCAGGATTTGTAGTCTTTAAATAGTTTACTTAGAAGTGCATATTTTTTAAATTTCTTGAAAAAGGAAAATTGTTCACTTAAAATCACCAAGAAATCTTACATTAAATTTTTATCCCTAGTTTTAATGTAAATGGATGTAATTTGTGTGACAGTTTAGATTTTACTAGTTCAAGAAAAATCAAGAAACGGTGATAAAGTTTTTCAATCCAAAACACCCCTAGAATTTGTACACAACTTTACCAAATAAATGTTATCAAAAATTTAAAGAAAGTTACACAGGTAATTTGGTATATAGTGCAGGTGCGTAGCCAGGAAAATTTTTCGGTGGGGGGGGGGATGATATGAACTTATATGTGTATAAATGGACGGAATTTCATCACTAATCCAAAAATTTCAGGGGGGGGGGATATATCCCGATATAGTGTGCCACCCCCCTTAAAAAACTGATTGCATCTTTTATTCTTAAATATTGACCATAGAAAGGTATAATAATTACAAAATTATGTAGGAAAGGTACAGAATTTTATGAAATTAAAATTTTCAGAGGATTAAAAAAATTGAATAGAGTTCAAATTTTTATGCAGCCCAGTGCAAAAACATTCCTAGTTAGTATATTGTGCATTAAACATTAATTAGGTATTTTACAAAATTGTAGTCTTTTATCTTAAAAGGTCTCCTATTTTAAAAAGATATTGAGGAGCTATACAATACCAATAGCAACAGTATTATGTATTTTTGAATTAACTGCTTTTTTTTTTAAATAATTAGTGTAACTTCCTACAAATGGCATCATGTACTGTTTACTCTTTACAAGCCATTAAAAAGTGGTTTGTTAGCATATTTTCATATCCCCCCCCCCCTCCCCTATACACACATACAATAATCTGAGGGTAATGTTCCTTGTGTGCTAGACTAGGTGGATACAATTAGCCTCAGGAGCAGAAGAGCTGAGGGGGCACCAAAATCAATTAATTCTATAAGAAGGGGGCATCCTCATTAGATTTTGCCCTCAGTGATGTAAACTCTAGTTGCAGTACAGTAGCCCCTCATTATATCGTGCTTGTCCGAAGACAAGGAAAATAATCGATATATGTGGCAGAGGGAGAATTGATAAATTAAAAAGTTTTGTGAACAGATGCACTAAAAGTACGATAAAATTAATAGTGTAAGTACTATAATAATAAAATATAATAATGTAAACAATAAACATAGAAGTTTAATTTACCTTTTTAAATTTTTGTACAAATACACATTTCATTTCCTGCTTAAGAAACTATCCAAAGTTATCTGCTTTGATTTTTCTTTTATAGCTTGTTTTCCAATGCAGATCAGTGAGCGAAAATTAATTAATTGCATCTCATTTATGTTATTTGAGTTTCATTTTTCAAATGCAGTGTATGCTTTCTCAAGTAAAGCAATGGCTTCCTTCATAGAGTTAAAAAAAAGGGGGGGGGGGAAGAGACAGAAAAAACGTGATATAACGAGGGAGTGGTGTACTGCTTAAGTTTGCATCAAAGATGTTATATAAGAATGAGAGATCGTTTGATATTTACTGCTTTAATTATTGTCTCTGTATACCTTATTATTTATGGTTTAATAATACTTATTTTCTTCTCTCCAAATTATAATAGGGTAAACCTTTAGAATTTGTTAAACAAGATGACCAGAGCAGAAGATGGTTGAATGAATTTCGAATGAAATCTTTAGCAATTCCTATCAGTCTGCAAACTATAGATCGTAAGTTAAATATTATAAATATGACTAGTCAATCATGGGAAAAATGATTATTCTTTGTGGTTAATGAGTTATACATAATGCAGTATCCATGAAATCAATTGGATATTTTTGGTGGCTATTCATAATTGCATACATAAGACTACAACTAAAGATATATGGAGAATTAAATGTAAATGCAGTGGGTCATTGTAACAAAAATATCTATCTGCATGTAATATACAAAAGTGTATTACCACAAAAAAAGCAACTTTTAAACTAGTTAAAATAAAAGCATATAATAGGAAGCATTTAAAGCAGACCATGAAAAGTTGTTAATTTATTTTAAATGCATAAAAAGACTTCATTAATTTGTTAATTAATTAATTATTTGTGAAGAGCACAATTTTCTTAAGTCTAATTGCTTTTGTACATATGTTATTATTATTAGTTGAACATTTAACAAGAAATAATAGTTAATTTTTTCTCCCTCAGCTCACAGATATTCGTGTTTATTAATACCACATTCTCCTGGGGCATTATTTGACCTTTCTGATGATAAAGATCTTGGTCAGATACTAAAAAATTTTATCAAAGAAAAAAGTAAGTCTGTATTAAGCATTTTAAAATTAGATTTTGTATTTAAAATGCTTTACTTATCCAGGGCTTGAAATTAACGGTGGTCTGCTCTTTATTTTTGTGGTCTTGGACCAGCCGACCATTGTTGCTTTTGGCCCTGCTTATATATCTATCTTTTATACTAACTATATCATAAAAATATGTATATTTTAAGTAAGCAAACATGTCAAATCAATAGCACTGTTTTGCACATTTGAGAAAAGCTGTTTGACAATATTTGACTCAAAAGATAAATATTCAACTATTGAAAAGTCTTCATTTTCATATTGCACAGTTTGTTTAAAAGATCATTCTTAAAAATTCTTTCTTTATTATAAAAAAGCATTCTCTGCCAGCCAGTGAAATAATTACTCCTTGCGACAGTAATTTCTCTATGCTGTTGATTGACTGGTTAATTTTAGTGCTTCCCTCAATTAGTTAAAATAGACTTTTATATAATATGCTATTTTTCAAGTAATAAAAATAAAATAATAATACAAGGCTTGCACAAAATTGATTTGACAAATTTGTAAAATTCTGAGGTTGTTTTCAAAGACAAAAGTCTGCTACTTTAAAATAATAAAAAAAAAAAAAAAACAGAACACTTTTTGTTATTGTTTCTAGAACCAATATGTGCTATTGGTATGGGCGTAGCTGCATTATTTTCTGCAATGAAGGACGAAAACTGGGACTTTTCTGGATATAGCTTGACATCCGTAAGTGATCATTTTATCTTTAGTATATCATTTTGCAAGCAGTTTATGCATTGATTTTGAATTATCCCCCCCCCCCCTGCCAATACTGTAAATATAAAAATAGATGTATAGATACCAAACAACCCTATAATCATTATTATCAGTTTTCAGGATTTTTTTTTTTTTTTTTTAATCATCAATATCAATGATTTATACTATGAAATGAATTAATGCATTGTCAACCCAAAAATGCAACTGCAGCATTTTATAAATTGCTTTCCTTTTTAACATAGATCTTGGGTGTTTGCTTTATTTTTTTGTATCGTAGGACAGTTTGAAACACAGCCATGTGAAATTGGATAAAAGTTGGGGGACATTGGATAATATTGACAAAATTGGATAAATATAGGGAATGACATTCTCTCCCCCCCCCCCTTATTTTTTTGGCTGGGGATAGTTAGTGCACTTAGTCAAAAAGGCTTTGGGAGAACCCTTCGTGCTTTTATAATTTTCACTACCCCCCCGCAGACACTTTTTTTTTTTTTAATATTGATTTCAGTGCTTTGTTTTATATTATATATGGAATCAAATCATTAGACTTATATGTAAACTTACAAGTAAACAGCCAGAACTTTAAGTATTTTAGTTATCCAATATGAATCATAAAACCATCCAATATTGAACTATTAATGTGCACTCTGTTAGAAGAAAGGCTTTTAAAATTAATGGTAATTAAACAAATCATACATGGTGATTATAATTAAACTTCCTCTATAAAGACGACAGCCCAGACAACTCTACAAAAGATGTACTCAAGGAATTTTAGGGAAAAAGATAGTTACTAGGTGGCACTTAGCGTGAAAAACTGTAAATTTAACCATGGAAATGACTAATTCAAAATGCATTATTTAAACACTTATTCAATAGTTTGAGAATTTAAGTAATTTAGGTCATTTTTTTCAGCTGATTTCACCATGCAAAACATTACCTAGTGGATATTTTTTTTTTAAATTCTGTGAGCGCATCTTGTGTACAGTCTATTTGCAGGGATGAGATGTTTCGTTAATTGTAACTGCAGCATTGAAATAACTTTTTTTTTTTTTTTGGTCAAACTGGTTACTATTTTCTTTTTAAGCCAGTCTTGAGATTCACAATAATATATTTAAATTTTATAGAAAATAGTTACACAATCTTCCATTCATAATCATTTAAGAATTTCTAGTTACTTATATTTTGTTTATTTTTATACATTATTGGTTATTATATTTTCTCCTCTATTGTGTAGATAAGTGGATATTTTTCTGCTGATACTGTTAATATCAAGTTAAAATTTGAAAAGCTAGTTTATTAGGAGAAAAATATAAGAAAGGGCAGATTATGCTTCATGCCAATATTTAGATGATGAGGAATGGAAAAATATGATACAAATATCAACAGATGTGGATGCTATGAAAACATGACTTTGCAGTTTCAATTCGACTATCAGGTTCACCTTAACAACAACCATAGTGTGTAAAACAACTTCATTAAGAATAATCACCTATAATCATACTCAGTCCTAGTTTTTGTGGCTATTTTACTGCTTTTTCCATCACTGTAAATTTATTATATAGTTATGATGATATAGAAATCCACTATGAATTTATTATAGTACATGCCAGCAGATACAAATAATATAATTAAGAATGGCAATATACTTTCCCCCCTTAGATTTCTATATTTGAACTAGCAAAGAATAACAGTTTTGAAAATCTTCCTCTAATCCCAGAAGATGTTATAAAAGAGAGATTAGCAACTTATAGCTGTAAGTAATAATTATTTATTCTTATATTTATGTTCAGAATAAAATTTTAATTCACCAGTATCTTTTGTTAAAAGTGTGTGTCGAAGAAATCACATTAAAAAAATCAGATTACTGTACAAAATCAGAATCCTTAACAGTAGGAAATTATTTTCTATTTATATGATCTTATATTCTTTGTAGTGAGATATTTTACTGCTTTCTTTCCTTGATTTACAAAATTTGGTTATGTTTTATAGTTGATAAAACTACTGCAGACATGCACGCATAATCAAAACTTTTCTCAATTGTGATGTGTGTCCATACAAACTTGGTATCCTATCAATTATGGTATCATATTACTTGAGTTGCATAGTGTAAATCCAGTTTCAAAAACTTGCCAAAAAAATGTCAGAAAATATAAAACAATCAAAATACATATGAGATAAAGTATTCATATGTAAAATTTGCATAAAGATATAAGACAATTTTAGTGTTCTATCTTTATGCAAAAGATAGAACACTAAAATTTTATGAACATTTCAAATTTTATGAAATATCTCATTTAAAAAAAATACTTTTACTAACTTCATACAGCTTTTAAATTTCTGGTATATTCCTAGATAAATAATGAGCATTTATTTATGTAATATAATTTTTACGAATAACTTTATTTGAAATAATGTATCTAAAATGCTATCAGGTTGTTGAGTTTGATCAACATGAAAGGAATAAGCGCTAATCTTGCGAACCTCATAAATAAAATTTGGGAAAGTTTCAATTTCTCAATACACATGTAAAAAGTCTGGGAAAATCAAGAAAAACCCAAAGGCCTACATTAAATTAAAAAACGTGAGACTCAGGCCAAATTCCTGAGACTTGTCACGTCTGCTACTGTTATAAATATTAAAAAAATAATAATAAATCAACATAACCAAAAACTGGTGTTAAAAGATGATTCTAAGACTCGCAAAAGTAATATGTTACAATCTTTGCCAACCGAAAAAAAAAAATAAATAATTATGCTGTGTGCAGAGGACATATAGTGTTCTTTGTACATACATATTTTTAATGATTCGTAAGACATGAAAGCAGCACATTTATTTTATCAAAATCAAATCTCTTTGTTTTAGTTTTTGTTACTAAATGAAAGGTCTTATAAATCTTGTTGGATAAAACTTTAATTATGAAGTAACCTTTTTGATTTTAGGTAGTGATCCAGATGAAGTCCATGTCGTGATAGATCGCCATTTAATAACAGGTCAAAACGAACAGTCTACCATCACTGCTGTACAGAATTTAATACTGCTTCATAACCAGAAATACAATCGGAAGGAAAAAGTGTCACATGCTAACTGATATGTAAATTTAGAAACTGTCAGCAGTAAATATTTATATTTAAGAAATGTAATTGTAATAATTTTTTATATATTTTAATACAGTCTTGTAATTTTAGAAGAATAAAATATGTATTTTTGATATGATTTGTGCCCATATATTATTTTTTTACATTTAGAAAAGTTTTCTTGTAACAAACTATGTAAGAAACGCTTATCTATTAATAATAAACAGCTGCTAAAAATAATAGTTATTAAAAACTTCTATTCAACTTGTACTGTATGCCTGGGTGAAATCAATTTTTTGACAACTTCTTATCTCCAATTGAACTGAAATTTTGCATATTAGTATATCTTAGTTAACAATACATAAATCAAAATCTAAACCTGCTTTGACCTCCTGAAATTTGGGAAAGGCACGTCCCAGTAACAGTTTTAAAATTTCAATCGCTACTTTTGAGACATACATATTTCAACATCATTTGTGGTTGAGATTAGTGGTAGCTATATTACCCAGCCTCTGGCTTGAAAGCTATTCATAAGAAAGAATCCAGAAATGGAATTTGTTTCATTTGTAATCTAATCATCTAGAAAATGAAATTTTAAAACGTGTAGTTAAAGGGTCAATATATAATTTCACAACCACATTTTGGGTGAGGCTACTAACAACTGAGATGTGATTTGGATGGCTAATCCAAACATGTCAAGATTGTGTGTTTAACAGTTACCTTAATGCAGGGATTTAACTGGGAGGGTGCCATAAAGGCCTGAACCCTTCACAAAATTTTGGATTTTTGTTAATTAAATGTCCATAAATCAAGCATTTTTGTGAGAGATTATACTTTTTTCCCTTTTGGGCAACCCCCCCCCCCCAAATTTTTTACTCATTATGTCCCTGGATTAGTGGGAAATGATTATCTAATACACATATGCAGTGGCGGATCAAGAAATGTTTTTGGAGGGGCTAAATTTTTTGTCTAAACCAATGTACATGCTTTTTGGGAGGGGCTGAGTTATAAAATATGATCATTTTAGCTATTTAAAGTGTATTAATAAAGCAGAATGTTACCCCTTTAGCAATATCTTTTTTTTTGGGGGGGGGGGGAACCCCAATCCCCTGGATCCGCTACTGCACATAAGCTCAAATTGTCAAAATACACTATTCTGACAGTTAATACTAAAGGAATCATTTAGAGCACTGTTTTAACAGAAATCACACACTTATGCTCTGAGTGCCATACAGCATGGTAGGCATTTAACAGATAAGTACCAGATTTTAAATTTATAGCTAAAATGCATATGTTCTAATAATATTTTATGGACTGTTAGATCATGATTGTATAACATGCAAGACTGTCAATTTCCTGATTATTTGGCAAATTTACAAATTTTAATTTAATTTTGTGAAATTTTATGAGTTTCTTTCAAATTAAAGATGAGCTTTGCCTAGACAAATAATGAAGCAATATCAATTCATTTCCATGATATTAATATCTGTGGATAACTTATCATAATTCCATTATAAATGCAAAAAAATTGTAACAAATTATTAAGGTGGGTATATATCATAGGTTTGTCCAAACTGTATGCGAAATGTAACAATTTCATGGGCTGGGTGTGATGTACTTCGTTGTTGTTATTGAGGGCAGTTTTGGCGATTTCTTTTTTTTTAAGTTTAATAACAGTAAATTCTGAATTTACAATGCACTACATTGTAAAAATATGCAAGACTGATGAGTAAGTTTACTATGTACTAATTTTTTTCTTTATTAATCAGAAATAATCACTTTTTAACCAAGATAATAATGGAATACAGTGTGGAATCATTATTTATGGTATTAGTAATCCATATTCATAAAACTGAAAGAACGATTAACAAGCAAATAATAAAATATGTTTTTTAATTGCAGAAAGTACACAAATAAATCAAATTTAAAGCTGAATTTATGTTATGCATTATGATTCAAACAAGATTTTAAACAAATTTTGTTATCTCTATAGAAAAAACCTGCAGGTTTGAACTTCAAGTGAATGATCCAGGTACTTAATTCTTGCATACACACAACATTTCTAAAAAGGAAAAAACATTTTAATAAAAGTTAATGCTGAAAATACATGAAAATAGAATTGAAAAAATTCCAAACTTACCTCCCATTCTTTACTTCTGAAAGCATAGGTCACATAATCCATCAAAGGATGCATTCAGAGAAGGTTTAAACCTCACAGGGGGACCCTTTGGTTATGAAAGTTTTAATCCACAAAATTTGTTCATGCTTATTTTTCTTTTTAAAACTGAATTAAAGGTAGATAACAGAAGGGCCCTATGTGTCTCTTTTCTTAATTCTTCCTAGTGTCATAAAAGACCTCTAAGCTCATATAACCATGGGTAAAATCCCAGTAGCAGAATTGTGTTCATTGTTCTGCAACATGACCTCAAATGCTCTGCAGGCATTTTCTCCAAATTTGGCAGATCATGATAAAATGCAAAATAGATATAAAAATTCTGCAAAAAGTGAAAAGAGAAGGCATAGCATAAAGGACACTTCGCTTTAACTGTTTTGCAGAGCATAGCAATTTCATTTCTTTTTTCCTTTTAAAGGGTTTGCAAGAACTGCGATTGTTCTGCAACATACATTGCACTTTTAAGGTTACTGGGGGCTAAATATAATTTCTTTTTTCATGTATAATACACAAGCTGTATTATATTTTAGTAAAATAAACATAACTGAACATCACAGATAATGCTATATTATTGGTAGGGGACATATTTATAATTTTAATAGTTACAGCTCATATTAGTAAACTATAATTTTCACACATAGTGTAAAACAAGCAACAATAATTAGAGAAAGACAGGGTATAATAAAACAAAATGTACTATTTTTCTTGTTCAAAAAATTGCATGTACAAAAATAAAAATAGTGAACACTTTTTAACCTACTCTTTTCCCCATCTAAATGAATTTTTATGAGTTTGTAAATAGCATCTTAATATTTAAAAAATTACAAAAGGAATATGTTTGACAGTGTTTCATTGTACCCTGTACACTGAAACACTTAGTGAAACTTCATAAATGCTCAAATAATAAGAGTCAAAATTAAAATTTCAGCATATATGTTCAGCAGCTATGTACATTTATTAAAAAAATTAGTGAGACAAATATAAAATATAAATGCAAAAAACAAATTTAAATAAACTGTTATAGCTTAAGATGAAAACATAATACTTTTATTAGAGGTTAGATTATAGTTTTTTAATTTTATATTAAATTTACTTAAATCAAATTCAAAAATGCATTTCTGCTTTCCTTTCTGTACCTGAAGGAACAAAAGGCGATAATTTTGATACAATTCGAGTTTTTTCAAAAATATATGTTCCTGAAGAATGCAAACTTGAAGCTTGGTATCAGTCATTTGATGTACAGAACTTAACATTCTGTTTGATTTAAATTTATTATTTCCCAAACAGAGAACACATTTTTATGTTTAAATTCACTTTCCTTAATTGAAACATAATCAGAGTGATACTGCTTGTGTCATACATGTTATGTGAAAAAAACTCATAATCTACACTGTTTGGATCGTTAGCTGAAAGACAATCTAGACTGTCACCATCTTCAGAGTCTGAAGAAGATGGTGTACAATTTAAAAATAAATCCTAGTGAACTTTATGTGCTGTTACAGCAACTTTAGGATCCACAATTGCTTTCTACTTTCTAACTGTTCAACAAGAGTATTTCTTATTGATGTTGTAAGAAC
Source organism: Cheiracanthium punctorium (assembly GCA_038373885.1). Taxonomy (NCBI): domain Eukaryota; kingdom Metazoa; phylum Arthropoda; class Arachnida; order Araneae; family Cheiracanthiidae; genus Cheiracanthium; species Cheiracanthium punctorium. The sequence continues at coordinate 702,171 of JAWZYV010005776.1, read as the reverse complement.
AAAGCTTTTTTTTTTTGGCCGTTTTCCTGTTCTTTTCTTTTTGTGGACCATCTTTCGGGTAAGGTTTTATATCATGTGGAGAAATATAGTTTAGGATTAAGAGTAGCCGATGATGGATGACAGTAGTTGAACAACTTGCAACTGGAGAATCTGATTTATAGAAGCATTTGCTCCTTGAAGATTTAGCGGGGGTTCATCAATCTGATTACAGCGCACGTCCGATTATCCAGGCTAATCACCAGGAAGGATCGTACGGATAATAGAAAAACACAGATAATCCAAAAACTTCTTTTTATTAAAGAAAAAATTAACACCAGTACAGAAAAAATTACTTACATTTGCATGCTGTATATCATCAAATTAGAAATTTTCCTTTCGACATTTACTGCTTAAAACAATCTGTAAAATGTCTTTGCTTCTGTTTGTACATCTCTTGTTGTATATCGACATATCTTTTACAAACAGCAGTAATGTCACCATAATCAAATCCTCTTTGTCCCATATAATCGGGCAAAGTTTACACAGACTGCAGAGCAGCAGAATGAGACATTGTATCTCCCGTATTTAGTACATCTTCTGCATCAGAACTATCATTACTATTAGATTTAACAGTAATGATGTCATCTCTCAAATACTGAAAGCCAGGCTTACATATGCATCACTTTGAAAACATCCAGATTTTCGAAACCTTCAAATTCTTTTGCATATTCAAGAGGTAGGGTTACCACTATGCAAGAACTGTTTTACTGCAGGTACTCCTAACTCGCTTTGACTTGACTTGAATGTTATTAAGTAAACCAGACAAGATTCTAATTCAGATCAATATTTTTATATGCATGATAAGAGTGAAAATGTTTTTCTTTAAATTTTTTGCGAGTGCAGAATGAGCATGGATAATCAAGAGTACACTGTACTATTTTTGTCAGTTTGGTCATGGGTATCATTGGGGCAAGGATAAGATTTATCTGACACATACAAACATAATCTCTATTGAATGGTCAAATTCCAGTTGTTGAAAAATCTTTTGCAATATTTTGAGGAGTGTATGGCTTAGGATAAAAGTATTGCCAAGTAAAGAAGATACCTCATATATAGAAACTGTACGACCAGGATTGCACAATATCCAATTACTTACTGCTAAATAAAAAAAAAGTTCTGCCATTCTGTTTTAGTGAAAGTGTTTTCATATTTTATGAAGATTAGCTTGAAAATTTTAGAAGATTAAAAAAAAGAAACTTATTATAATCTGAGTAACCTCACAAGAAAAATAAGCAAAGTTTGAATTCGCATGGGAAAAAAAAAAAAAAAGACCACTGTTTAGCATTGATGCTGCCAATTCCTTTTTGTGAAAGTGTTTTTTTATGTGCTCTAAGGAGATCTCAATCTAAATATTTAATAGTAACATCTTTATTTTAAGCGAATGCATTCACCTGGGGTGCAATAAAACATATTTCATTGTACCCTGTATTGAAGCTACAAAATAAACTTTTACTAGTTTCTAATATTTATTTATTTATTTTTTTTTTTTAATTATGGCTTTGGGAGTATGAAGACCATAATATGGTGATCATAATATTTGAAAAATCAATAATTATATTTATGAGAACAAGGAGGTAAAACAAAATTATTTTTAGTAATGAAACTTACTTTGAATGTGAAAATCCAATAATTTTCTTTGGCACTTGTTGTAAAAATGCGATTGTGTCCAAATCTCATCAGTAACTAGAACATATATTTATATAATAGGTGTGTGAGTTACAACTTTCTATGACAAATCCTACTGATTTTAGATTGCATGTTTAACTGGACCCGGTCTTCCTTTATAGTGAATGTTCTAAATTGAATAAAGATGTATGCATGCACGCATGCATGGTTTTAGGACACAAGAACTTCATGACTTACACATTTATGTCAAAGTACTCAAAGGGCTAATCTACCATATTGGTACCTGATATATTTTGGTGGTCAGAAGCAGTGATGCCAGGGTGCAAATTGACAGGGTGATGTCGGGAATTGTCCGCGGCTGAAGAATTTAATATCCCTGCATGGATACTATTTATCCCCTGATGGAGAAATGTTAAATTAATCTCTGTCTTTACAAGTTCAGCAGTACCTAATGATTTTAAGTACTGAGCAGAAATTCTTCTTTTGTTTACTAGGAAAAGGAACAAGTTACAAACATCCCTTTGAAATAAATATACACACGCCTGATGCCACTATTCATTCTGTAACTTGGGTCAGGTTTCAAAGGAAGACCGCAAAATGGACAAACAAGCACTGCTATGTCGCGAGCTGAATTTGAAGGTAGACATACAATCGACAAAGGCAGGAATATAGGTGCATAGAAAATCGGGGGTCAACTTTTGTTTAAATTTAAGTAATGACGTAGCCAGAAAATAAATAAATAAATAAAAAATGAGTTTAGGCAATACCGTAACAAAAAATCTCGAGGTCCGGAAATAGTAAATTTCAAAAAGGCCCTTATTAAGGTATACTGAGGTACAGGGCCATAATAATAAGTGGGCACCCCGGGCAGTGCACCTGGGCTTCGAGCTTAAGAAACGGCATACGTGCAAGAAAAACGAATCATAATTTGATGAACAGTGTTTAAGCTTGGAAATAGCAGTGAAGATAAGGCCCCTTATCATTTGTTGCCTCCCCTCCCCCATTCCACTGTTAAGAATTCATCTTTATCATCGGATATTTCCACTGCACAAAAACAACTTCTTTTTAATATTGTAAATATTACATAGAAGAGAAGTTATGCATAAAATATCTCTAAAATTTCTAACTAAAAACTAGAATATGAAAGATATAGAGCCATTCCTATTTTGTGGGTCTGACCCCAAAACAACCCTTTTGTTATGCCACTGTTTAAGTCACTTCCCAGACATGTTGGCAGCTGCATTTGTCATGTAATAATTAATATATTATGCGAGTGGAGCACCTTTTTCTTTCTTTTCAAATGTCCCATCCTGGAGAAAGTTTTTTTTTAGAATGTCCCCCCCAGAGAAAATGTTCAATTCACATCCTGAGAGACACGTTTACCTATAGACGTTAGAGGCGGCCCCATATTACAATTATCCACACCTAAAAACTGACTACAAATCAAGTTTGAAATTGGAAAATTTAACAGAATTTTTTTTTACCCTGTTTCAATAGAAGTTTTAAAAGACAATATCAAATCGTTCATATCAGGTCAGTGAATAACAATACGTTCATTCTTATCGTCTATAGATGAGAACAGATGAAACAAAAAATTTGATTTCGATGAGGTGATAATGATTTTGCAAAAAGGAAATACAGAAATTAATATTAATGCATTAAAAGTATAAGTAAAAATCTTATCTCTGGCAATATTTAATAAATAAACTCTTGTTTGTAAAAAAAAATTCAACACAATAAAGGAATCCTCATAATCAAATCAAATTTTATTCACAAACGACTTGTTTTAGTAAAAAAAAAATATTATCAAAGCGAAAAAAGGAATATTAAGTGTCTGAAATGAATATTAGGTGTGCTCCCATACACTGCAATAAGCACTGCTATACAGCATGGCATAAGCAGATTTGAATGTATGCTTGGGAAAGAACATTCCATATTTCTTGCAGGCGTACCCAAAGTTCGTCAGTTTAAGCTGTGGGATGAGGATCATGAGCGGGATGCCGACCAATGAAATCTCACACATTCAATAAGTGACATATCTGGTGAATAAGCAGGCCACGAAAGATGATTATGTTTTCTGATGAAAAGAAGTTTGGCACATTCCTTGCCACATATGGGTGAGCATCATCCTGCTGAAATATAGCTCCAGGAATGCCTTGAAGAGGAAAGACTTCGGGCTCCAAAACTTCTATAATGTACTTGCCGCAATTCAGATTATCCATAATTGGTAGCAGTTGAGATCGTCCATGATATACAATTGCACCCCAGACCATAACTCTCGGTGTTCATCCACTATGATGTTTGATAATGCACTCCAAAAGGTAGCTTTCATCAACATAGTGTCTAATGTGGCCATCTTGGTGCCACAAATTAAAGCAGGATTTGTCAGAAAACACCACTTGTAGCCAATCTGCACATCAGTCTATGTTCATGAGCCTATTGAAACTGCAAGTGCCGGTGGTTTTGCATGAAGAGGATCCTGTATAAAGAAGTTTGTACATGCAGTCCATGGCAGAGCACACGTCGACGAATTAGATGAAACAGACAGTGATATACCTGCAGCAGTGGACCAATCTGCTGCCAACTGTCTAGATGATGCAGTTTGCTCCATCAGTGCCATGTGGACCAAGTGTCTATCATTGAGCATTGACATCATTTTTCAGAGTCCACTCGCAGATTTTCGAGTTATGTAGTTCTAGTCTGTCCACTGCTTCCAAACTCACGTCACTGTGCAGCTGTTACGCTACACATAAGCTGCTATTATGCAATATAAAAATCCTCCTTTATGAAGGCCAATGATTCTTCCCCCTTCAGACACTGTAAGTTGTTCAAATTTCGCCCTCTGCTGTCAACGAGGCATAGTTATGTCTTACTTCATGTTTACCACAAACAGATAAACATAGACTATTTTAAACATGCCACTACAGCCCTTTATTTATACGGTTTCAGCAGCAATACAGAGGGCACTACTCAGCTAATGCATGCGTAGTGGTTTTGAAATTTTAATCATTTGCTTTACACAGAATAATTTGCATTTATAAGGGAAATAAAGACTCTAGTGGATTAGTAGAAGTATTGGTTCAATAGCAGATGTGGTTATTTCAAATTTTAATTTAGGATAAAATTAGGTCTATGTGAGATATACCAATTGGCATCTTGCTGCATCTAAATCAATTAATTAGTGAGTTAACAATTATTAGATTCTCATTTATTTAATATTAGAATTTGGTGGCATTATGCTAAAGCCATATGATGTTATGAAAGCTAATTTCTAGTGCTGAATTTGGCAATATATAAAAAGTCACCAAACTGGAGAGATTTTGCACATGACCTTTTTACAACTATAACTAATCCTGTAATTTTGCAGTTACAGGATTAACCTTTGCTGTGCTCAGATTAAGCTATCTAAATTCTCATAGAATGTAATGTATTTTTTGTATCTTTAAAAGAACTAAGAATTCTGCATACATCATTTTCAATGAACAGAATTTTTAAAAATAAACTTTTATGGTAAACAAATTTTGTTTTATTTGAAACATCTCTAAACTAATGTTTGTTAATGACAATGTTTTAAGCTTACATGCTATTTAATTCTGAATTGTTATTACGTGGTCTACTTCGCCTTAAAATTTGTCTGAATCACTATGGGACACCCTTTATATGTATACATACATTTGACAAACTGCGTGTGTGGAGAAACTTTCTTAGATTTTTTTTAAAAACAATTTATAGAAGTTACATATGCAAAAATCTACTTGTTCTACACCTTTAAGCTTTTATAACTTTTACATTAAAAATACTAAAATGTTGCTATAAAAGTTTTTGACTTAAATTCTTTGAATTATATTTCCAGATTATGATAAGGGGTGGGAGTGGGGAGAGATATAGTGAAATGTTACACTCCGTGAACAAGGGAGGTTGGAGGTAAATAATTTTGAAAAAAGTTCAACATTATTTATTGACAGCCCCTTCGATAATATTCACTTCATATAAAATACAGCTTTAGAAAAACCTGCTTTGTTAAAGTGAGAATAAAAACATATGCAAGAATATATAATAAAAAAATTACAGAGATTTACTTTTCGGTAAAAGGAAGTATAATGATGGCAAAAAACTTTGGCAGGCAAATTTTGATGGAAAAAAAAAAATCAATTTTGACCGTCTCTAAATTTACTCTGAAGAGTTTTTGCAAGACATCTCAACGAACGCATGTACATACAAGTTATCCCCCTGATGTCTGTATGTACATAATGCACATGGGCCGAAATTCATTAAACTCGCATATCTCAAAGACTATTAGTCATAGAATGTTGAAATTTTATATATCTAGGGCTGTTTTAATATCTAATTGTGTACTTCCCTTTTTGGTTCCAATGTATTTGATAGTCTATTTACAGAGCCACCCATAAGAATTTCAATATACAGTAGAACCCCGGTTATCCGAAAAGCACGGGACCGTAACGTTTTCGGTTAATCGAGGTACCATAGAAATTTTAGGATAAGCAAGAATTATAGGCAAAGGCCATGTTTATAACCAACATGTTTCTCCCCCCTCGATACATTGAAGCACAAGATGATGCCACGATTGCAGATGTTTTATTGTTTAAAAGGTGGCACGACAAGGCTGCATTCAAACAAACAAAAATTGAACAACAAAAGAAAATTACTTCTTACTCTGTTAACCCGATTGCTCTGTAAGTAAAACTTTAATGTAACATAGTTGTTGCTATAAATTCTATACAAAAATATTAATATTGTATGTTTATGTCATTTAGTATTATACATTTTATCATGCCTTTTCGGTTAAGCCGATTTTCGGATAAACGGGGTTCTACTGTATTAAGATGTATGAATAAATATATTTTGTCTATATTCAGTCACTGTTTGGCAATGCCCAAAATCTCATCAAATGTCATCGACATTGGCAATCTTTGCCAAAATATCACCAAATTTGATGCCAGAAATAATTACGCATTTTACACAACTTTAAACCATTGAATGCAGAGATTTTGTGTTTGGAACTGTTGAAACATCTAATTGTGGATCTCTTTTTGATTGCAATCGACTGGGCAATTTATTTGTGGGTCACCCAAAAGACTTCAATAAATTAAGGTCTAGCGATACCTTCAAATCATTTAATGTCTATAAATCATTATTTTGGCTATGCCCAAAATATCACAAACTATCTCAAGATTGGCAGCTTTCGGCAAAATACTGCTAAATTAAGTGTCAAAAACTGAGCTAGAAATCGCTAAACCTTATTATTGCAGCATTGTATCTCTTCATATGAAATAAGTTTGGATTAAGTGGACTGAAAATATTTGATTCAATAGCCATACAAGGAAGTCATGAAGTCTCCACATCAGATTATTTTTGATTAAGAATTACCTATAGCATAGAATGTATATAAGCAAAAATATTACAGTGATGCTGGTAACAGGCATTGTCATGTGGTTGAGTATAAATCTATGCTACTGTTTATACCTCCCAGCTTCCTTCTGGGAAGGCTGAAGAGATTCTTTCCGAGAGAGTTATCGCAAACGGTTGGAGGATTTTCGGAATATCTCCTGTTGGGATTCTGTCACCATGTAATGCTCATTTCATGAACAGGAGCACGCAATTAACAGTTGCAATGTGATGATGAAATCATCAATGTAATGTCAGTCTCATTACTCAAAAGCAGCATAAAATACAAGTTACAAAATGAAAATCGCATAAAATGTGGAACGTAATTCATGTTTATGCATATGTTTGCTTTAATTCTAGTAATAATATATTAAGAAAAAGAACAATAATTTTGGAATGACAAAAGATAAACATCTGCATTTTTGAAGTAAAAAAATTTTGTAATCATTCACATTTTTAGTGTTACAAAGATCAGAATTTGACACACTTTTAAAATTGCAGCAATAATAATCATACTTATCTTTTTTACAGAATGAGTTTGTAATCATTCGCAATTACAAGTAACAATAGATTGCAATCATTTGCTTTTTCAGTACTACGAACACAAAGCTTTAACATAGTATGCAAAATGATTGCGTACCACAAATGCAATAATTTTTTTCGTAATAGCAAATACCGTAATAATGCACATTTTTGGAGAAGCAAACTGGAATCATTCGCATTTTGCTGCTAAAAACATCGTAACCATCTTTTTTCGAATTGCAAATATTATATGGTATTAAAGTATACTTTTGAAGTAAAAAAAATGTAGTAGCCCTTCGTTATATCGTGCTTGTCAGGAGACAAAAGTACGAGATATATCTGGCGGAAGTGCGATATGATACAATTTTACTTTAATAAATGCATGTACACTTAAAGTATAATAAATCTGATAGTATAACTATTCTAGTAAAAGATAAACACTTACACAATAAGCTTAGTAGTGTAATTTCACCATTTAAATTTACGTACAAATGCACATTTTATTTCCTGCTGAAGAAGACATTTTAAGTCATCTGCTTTGATTTTTCTCTTGCTTGCCTATAACTTGCTTTCCAGAAAAGATCAGCAAATGAAAATTAATTAATTGTATCTCACTTATGTGATTGTAGTGTCATTTTTCAAATGCAGTGCATGCTTTTTGAAAATAATGAAGGAAATAACAAAAAAAGACATAGAAAAAGGGCGATATATCGAGGGGTTACTGTATATTGCAATTATCTGCTCTTTTAACACCACTTATCTTCATGAACAATTTTTTTGAAGTTCACAGAAGATCATTATCACCCGTAATTTCGAGTAACAATATATTGCAATTATTTGCATTTTCAGTGCTACAAACATCGTAATATTTTTTTATTTATTATTATTTTTGAATTGCAAATATTGTAATTTTTCAGAACGACAGATCTCTATTATCCACTTTTTTAGAATTTGCAAAGGACTATAATTGACAATTTTTTTTAACCCTAAACATATTTGCAGTGAGGATTTGTAATTATTTGTAGTTTTAAAATAAAAAAGATTGCAATCATCATATTTCTTTGGAACACTGTAATCATGCATACATACTATCAAAATAACAAAGTTTTGCAATTATCTCTTTTCAATGTTTATCAACCACTGTTTTGGAATTCAGAAAATACAATAATTACCCATCATTTTTCAAACATAAAAGGACAGCAGGTGTTTGATAATCATTCACAATTTTTGAGCGACTGAAAATAGCAATCATTTGAATTTTCAGTGCAACAAACATTGTAAACATTTTTTTTGGAAGTGCAAGAAATGTAATGATACATACTTTCAGAGTAGCAAAATTCTGCAATTAGTCTTTGGAACTACAGATCTTTATTAAGAACCTTTTTGGAGTTTGCAAAAGGATACAATCGCCCACCATTATAGTACCATAAAAGATCATAATCAAACACAGTTATGCCAAGTTTGAGATAATCCACAATTTTTAAGCAACAAAAGATTGTAACATTTGTATTTTCAGTGTTACAAGTACTGCATTATTTTATTTCTGAATCGCAAATATTGTAATCATGCATACTTTTGGAGTAGCAAAATACTGCAGCCATTGGTCTTTTCGGAAGCATAGATTTTCATTAATCACTTTTTCTAAGTTTGCAGTAGACTATAATCACTCGCTTCTTTTGAACACTAAAGAAACATTTACCACGAGAGTTCTTAATAATTTACTATCTTGAAGTATTAAGAGATGCTACAACTTGCATTTTCAGTGCTATTATAATCACTTTTTACAGAATTTCAAATATTGTAGTCATGGTGGGAAACACCACTGTTCCCATGATTTTAATAGATTTCTAAATTTTGTGACACATTCCAATGAATGGAATATTAAGCTGGTGAATCCAGGAATAAACAGAATATAAATCTTATATAATAAAATTTGAGAGTAAACATTGCATGTAGCTATGTATATAGGTAGGTTTGTGACCACTGATCTTCTTGCGCACGTCTCCCAATCACATTGCGCCGAGACGGTGGGTCACAGACCTACCGAATTTTGCATACGGCTTCACTAGGACAGATCCTAAAACGCCTCGCTAGCGATTTTTTTTTAAATTCGAATTAGAAAATGTTTTACTTTATGTTTTGTCCGATTTTTAGCGATTTTTCTTGCATAATACGTAATAATGCCGTAATTGCACTCGCAGTAAAACGATGTTTGCATCATCGGATAGAGGAAAAAAATTTTCTTTCGAAAACAGTTTGTTTTGACTATGTCACATATTTTGCCAATTTTTGGGAATTTTTAAAAATAATTTCTCTCTCGACGACGTTTGCGTAAAATAATTTTAAAACTGTTGCATCTTTAATTCATAACTTTTAAACATTTAAATATCTGTCATAACTTTTTTATATTTCGGCAAAAGACGGAGCATACAATTCGCCCACTTTTAAAAGAATGGAGGAAAAATATAAATTGGGAGATTTTTTTACGAATTTTTATGTAAAGAAGGATTTTGAATTCAATAGCAGCTGCTTGAAGATTTCATTTGATATTAAGCTTTCAAATTTAGCCATCTTGGTAACTAAAACTGAATAGCTGCCAGTTGAAAAAAAAAAATTACTTTAAAATAACTGAATTTTTGCATGCAAAATCTACATCATTTTGATGTAACGAGTTTAAAACCCCTTTTGAAACTCAATCAGAACATACGGCACATACAAAATAATTCCATTTTCTATAGTACGTTGCCAGAAAAAGAATTGAATACTGTTTTTTCAACAATGCATTATTTTTGATTGAGTTTTTAAACGGGGCACATTTTCAAATTGCAAGAAATATTTTGAGGTGCTAATTACATCAATCTGACAAGAATTATGCATAAAAATATATGGATAGCTATTTTTGTGGCAACGATAAAGTGAAACCATTATCGTTTTTGCTAATGCGTAAATTGCAAAGAATCGCCAAACAATAAAAGACTAGATTCATAGCAAATATCTAAACTGTTTCTTTAAATTAAAGATGGAAAAACGAAAATATATTGGCATCAGTAAAAGATAGTATCAGTAATAACTAGTAGATATGCTAGGGCAATATTGATCAAAGCACAATATACTGCATTAATAAATACTTCGTGAAACTATTCATTTTTCAACAGCCGTCTTACATCACAGCTAACTAAACATTAAATAATTTTAAGTCACGTTAATATATCCCACGGTAGTTTCAACAGAAAAGACTGTACCTGAACTTTTTTTTTCTTGGAGATTTTGTTTTGTCACAAGTAGCTATGGTCACAGTTTAGGAAAATGTTCTCTTCTTGCCTTGCGAAAAGCGGGTACACAACTATTAATTATAAAATAAAACGATTCTTCACATCATGTAGTATCTAAGGTATTAATGGTATAAGTTAAATCTAAAAAAGAGTATCATGTAGAAATGAGACATTTTGAAAGTTAGAAATTTTTATGAACCGTCAAGCTTTTCTTTTTCTGATCGCGAATGACAGGGACATAGTTTTTTTGTGTCATAATATTACAATGGTCACAGGTCAGTACTTATGTTAGCTTTATGAATAACTAGTGAGCAACTTTACGCCAAGAGTCAAATCATTTTGCTTATTTTTAGATTCCGCATTACAGGAATCAATTCGAATTATAGATGTAAGAAAAAGTTTCGTTCCCTACCGTGCGGAGAATGGGTACGCAGCTAGTACATAACTATACTGTGATTGATACAATATAATGATTAGTAAAAAGTTAGCTTAACGCTTAAGCAAACATAGCTTTATACAGCAACATTATGTACAGTTTGAAATATGCAAAAGCCATAGATATTAAAAATATGTATTAAGATATTATGACCAGGTACCAGCCCTTGAAAACATAGTCTGGCCGAAACTAGATGCAATCTGCTAGGCACTGGGCAGCTCCGGTTCTCGTGGATGTCAATGTAAATTGCTAAATACATGCACCTGGTTAACACATTTTTATTTGAAGAACAATTTTCACAGATTTACATAGCAACTGAAGTCATGAAAAAATCCGTGATCTCAGCAGTTTTTGCAATTTCATTAGCATGGGTCACATGGTTTATAATAGTTGCATGTGCAGAAAAAGGTGCATTTATTGGTTATTAAAATGCCCAGGTGTCGTGGTCTCTGGTAATTCATGGCAACTATAAGACATAGAAAGATGGAAAAAGCATCAATTGCTTTTTCATTAAATTAAGATATAGAGACAAATCCTTTGTTTGAAAACGAATGTTGAGACACTCTTACAGAATTTTGAGGCAAGCTAATAGAAATTTTGAATGAATATCTTAATTTTATGTTACACTTATATTTCTTTTTTTTTTTTTGTCTTTCTTTTGGGCAAATTATGCCCAGCACTTAATGTATTCTGTCTACTACAGCTACTACAGTACAAAGCCGAAAATCCGGAATGGACGGGACTACGGCGATTCCGGATTCTCGGATTTTCCGGAATATTGGTCATTAAAAAAAAAAAAAAAAAAAAAAAAAAAAAGTAGCGGCTACGTCATGGATTACGGGGTCTCGCCGTGAACTATGTATTTTTATAACGTTTTTCGAAATCGCCGCGATCCGTAGGTTGTACTGTAGAAATTGTTCTATTGAATTCACTTAAAAAAAGAAAAGAAAAGGGAAAAAAAAAAAAAAAACTACAGGCGCCCTACTAATTGCCGCGTATATATTGCTTGCCCAATAACGTGAACGTAGTCACAACTTAAAATTTAAAAAAAATCTTCCAGTATCAAAGGATAAAAAGATATAACAGCAATTTTTATCACCATCCCATGCACTAAAACACTGATTGTGGGTGCGCAGACGGTCCCCCCTTCACCGGAGTGACTGGAGCCGGTTTGTCTGTGACTGGAGCTTTCGCTTTCCAAACAAGTTGTTACATTCTTGTCTTCGTTGCACGTGCTTACTGATATTTTTATTTATGCGTTTTTTTAAACAAGGCTTCCAATGGTATTTACTCTAATGTATGTTTTTACTGCAAACTTGAATGATGTTATAAAGAGTTTAATTAATTTCTTTGACTCCTTAGAAAGAATAACATTAAATTAAAAATAATATCTCTACCGATTATTAAAGCTTAAATGCTTTACACTAGCAGGAAGTGTCTCCACCCCCCTTTTGGCGTTTCTGTTTAGAAATAACAGTTAAATCTTTGGAATGAAAAGAAGGAAAGTTAGGTCACGAGTCAGATTTTACCCTGAGGTTTTGGATATATATATATACTATACTATATATATATATTAACGCTATTGTTGTGATAACAAACTAGTCTAATGCTTGAGCATCCTGTAGTTTATTTATTTATTTATCTATTTTTTTTTTTTTTTTTGAGGGAAGGGAAAAAACTGAAATCCAAAAAATGTCCGGTTTTTTGGTCTTTCCGGTTTTTAGGCGTCCGGATTTTCGGCGCTCTACTGTACATACATAAATTAAAAAAAGAAAAAATCCCAGTATAAATTATATCTGAGAATGTAAGTGATAAATAAAAGCACTTCAACATAGTCACAATCAATTTAAGCACTTTGAGACAGGCATAATAATGCCAATTTCACGGCAACTTGTTCCTTCCACATTTCCATGAAAATCCAAGCAGTTTGAACAAAAGGATTCCTAACAACAGTACGTTTTAAAAAAAAGGGGGGATAAATAATTACCTGCTAAATTCTGTGTAGAATAAATGTAAATTTTTATCTTCAGCATACTGGGGTGAAAATGCTAATCATGAATAATTTTTTAGATTTTAGATTCAATTTGCCCACAATCCACTGGAGGAGCTTTGGAACTTTTTTGCAACTAAAGAAGGGTGGATTTTTTGTATCACCCAAAACAATCGTATTATCAATTTATTATTTACTTAAGCATATTATATTACAAAGTATCAAAAAATTAAAGCCATGCTTGTTTGCTTCACTCTTCCCATTCTATACTATTTTAAAAGAAGAAACACTTTGCTTTATTTATAGAGTATATGGTTCTTTAAGCAAATGACTGCAAGAATTTGAAATGGCAGTTGAAAATTTAAACCAGCTGGAATTTTGCAGGCAAATTTACTCTTAAAAATGTCAAGTTTGCAAAGCTTAATTCTACACCTTCAATGGCACAGAATTGTGCATTTCTTTTGTGCTTATAAAGTGTGATACTGAAGTGACTGGAACAAACTATTATAGACAAAGCTGATTTATACACCGAAGGGAGGTTGTTAAAGACTAAGCAAAAAGATATTTACTTATTATATTATTTTGTAAATTAGACCAATTATTATTTACCAGAACCTTTAAACTGGTTACATTAAAATAATTGAACTAAAAAAATTAAGAGTCTAAAAAATAATAACTCTCATGCCAGGGGTCTGTTTAGGTGGAACCTTCACAGAAAATTTTATCCTAAAAATGGACCTTTCACAAAATATTTTATCTTAAATACGGACACTTCATAATACTTTTCATTTTAAAATCGAACCTTTCACTATATTCTTCTATTGGTAAACGGCTCTTTAACAAATCTAATTGTTCATTTTGGTAACAGATTTTAATTAAGTTATCAGACACATTACAAGTTTTATAAAATTAATAATTAGATATAAAATGTTTAAATTAATGATGTTGCACATGTGATTGTTGTATAAAAAAAAATGCAAAATAATGTAATATGATACTTAATTTTTAATGCTGAGCTGAAACTTTGAAAAGAAAAAAAAAGACTGTGTACAAATGTCACACATTACGGTGGAATCACCCTTCATATTAAATGTTATACGATTATTGCAAAACTCTTTCAGAGATTTTGATTATTCAATGTAGGTTGGGTTCCAATTATGACAATCTAAGTTCTACTCTATCTATTATTTATATAAATCAGTCAGCGGCGTAGGCAAAATTTTTCATGGGGGTAGGGGGTTTACGACTATTGCAACTCACATATATGCATACATGTGTGTGGTAAGGGAGTGAAGAATATACATTTTGTATGGCAAAAAATACCTCATGGGGGGGGGGGGGGGGTTATGACTAAGGTGACCATACGTCCCGTTTTGAACGGGACAGTCTCGTTTTTAGGTGGCTTGTCCCGTTGTCCCCAAGCACAGCTTTGGGACACCGTAATGTTCCGTTTTCAGAAAATGTCCCGTTTTTAGAAAGAGAGCAACCCACGGTAATGATTTCAATAAAGGCCGCTAAAAAATCTAAAATCATCCAATGGCAATGTCTGTAAGGGAAAAAAAAAAAAAAAACACCTTCCTTCCCTCCTCTCTCGAGACGCAAAGAAAACACCGGGGGGATGTATTGTTTTTGTGTTTGTTTCTTTAATGTTCTTTTTAGTCGACTATCACAACTAATTTAATTTTTATATCTTTTTTTTTTAAAGTCACGTTCCTCATTTGCTTATTCCACCCCCTCCCCCGATCTCCCCTTTTCACTCTGGTTTTCTAGGAATATCTTTCCTTCCGAATGACAACTACCTATTTTCAGTATGCCCTTTTGTTTACATTTCTCACTTTCCTACCTTCCTGCCTGGTGTCGGATGGTTTTTTGAAGTCGAAGAAGGGCCTACCCCTTGTACCACCCGAAACGTCGTCTCGCACTATTTTTTATAGTATATTGTGTGCTTTAGCAAAGTTTTTTTTCATTTTATTTTGATATTAACATTAACACAAGCTTTTTGTGCACTTTCGTAACAACTAAAAGATACCTAGACCTGTAAATTCAGTCTCCCGACACTATTACCTTAAAAACGGTAGATGTTCCGTTTTGAGGAAAAAAATAAATGGTCACATTAGCTATGACCCCCCTTGCCTACGCCCCTGAAATCAGTACATGTGAATAAATTTTGTGTTCATTTATAAAAATCTTTGTGTTTGTTCATACATAGTTTTTTTTTTTTTTTAAACAGGACTTTCTAAAATATCTTAAAATGGAACTTTAAAACTAAATTTAAATTTGTAAAATTGTATACTTCACAAATACATGGAAACAGGACCCTGTCTAGAAAAACCTGATTGAAAGTTATTTTTAGATTAACAAAATTATGAGTAAATTTTGCACAATTTCACCAAAACAGGACCTTGTCTGAAAAGTCTGGACAGATCCCTGCATACTGACATGGACTGTATGTATCTGCTCAGTACTCTTGAAAACATTGAAACCAGTTAAATAACTCTTTAGAGAATAATAGTATTTTATAATTGGTTTTAGCATATGGCCGCATAATTGGAAACAATCTGCATTCAAATGACTTGAAAGCATTATGAACATCAAAGGCACTCGCTGAATTTTAAAATGAGTAACATTTTAAATGAACTTGTCATTTCTTCCTTTCTTTTCTTTTTAATATACTTAAGGCAATCAAAGCATTGGAATAACTGGGTAAGGACTGAATAATCCTAGAAAGATTGATTCCTATAGGTTATTCCCCATCAACAATTATCCAACAAGTTTACCCAGTTATGCCAATACAACTAAGGCAACAGTTAATAAGTATTTAAATCATTACTTCTTGATTTGTCAGAACAGTTTAAAAGAACTCAAAGTAAAACAATGCTACAAAAGAATTGAAAATAGTATGAACTACCCTGTAGATTTCTGCATTAAATAATAAATAAGGTTCTTATATTTTTTTGAGGCCTAAAAAGTTAGAGAAGATTTACGATACTCTTTAGGGAAAACATTTCCTTATTATTCTTACCTTTTGCCAAATTCAAAGGCTATCGAAAAAAGTATTTTGAAATCTAACAAAAAGAATGTGGACCCTTAAAGGTTTTACTAAAAAAAGTCAGAAAAGGGGCTTATTTTTTATTAAAGAAAATTGTATAAAAATAAGGATGTACAATATATGTATTCATTTTAAGGTTTGGGACTTTTTTTTAACATAAAATGATTTTTTTTTTTTTTTTAAGAAACATAGGATTATTTTGACTGAATGTATGTTTTCTAGTAAACAGGGGGAAAATTCAAATGTTTTAAACACGGCTTCAATTTGAATGAGCCCCAGAAAAAACTCAGCATAGTAACTGAAATGCTCTAATCTTTCTAATGCATAACTATCAATCACTCCAGCCTGGAAATACCTGAGGCACAAGAAATCTGGGGGAGAGAACTCAGCCAGTGATTCTAACAACAGCAAGAAGGAAGAGCTTAAGGTCAAGGACTTCAGGTATTTACAGTAACAAGCACTGTCAGTTTGAGAAAGCAAAAACTATCATTATATACAAGTCAGTGGCAGCCTGTGGTCAAAAATGTTCACGCAGCCAGAAACATGTATAATGCCGAAGCAATAAAGTAATACATAAAATAAAGATACAAAGGTTCATTCAGGAAGTTAATGTATAAAATAAAAACAAATAACTTGTAACATTTAATTCCAAGTAATTACTAAACAGTGAGTACTTACTCAATGTGGCTTCTGAATTTGTATTTTTTTTTTTTTTAAAGCAAGTCATCTATGTTAGTTTTTGAAGATGTTAACTAAAGTAAATGTTTTAGGTGCACTTCAGTTAGCCTTGAGAGCCATATCTTGATTTTATGATTTGTTCACAAAAAGAGAAAATATTTGTTCACAAACATATATTGATCCAAACCTGCAACAGTATCTAACAGCCAAGTCCTCTAAATTTGGAAAATTGCTTGTTTGTACAAATTTCCAAAATTTAATAAAATTTAGAATACTACTTGCACTTGAAATAAGTTTCTTGTATTTACATTTGGATAAGGTGCTGCAGATGAATAATTTCCATTTTGATATTATATGGGTAACAATGTCTTCCGAAGAAATTAAGAAAGGATTTGTGAAAGAATGAGGTTTTTTTTTTAAAAACCATCTTGAAAATCTTCAAACCTAGCACTGAATGAATCCTGCAAAATGACTATTAAATTTTAAAACCAATCACAGTTTGGAGCATTATTGACTTTTGTAACTAGATCCTGCATTCAGGGGCGTAGCCAGGGGGGTGGATATCGGGATATATCCCCCTCCCCCCCCCCGAAATGTTTGGATTGGTGGTGAAATTTATACACATATAAGTTCATATCCCCCCCCCCCCCCGAAAAATTTTCCTGGCTACGCGCCTGCCTGCATTAATGTGAAATGTGAATCTTTTCTTCCAAAATTGTGACAAAAAAGCAAGTTTATTCACCAAAGATGGTATATGATCAACTAGGATAGGTAAAATGTAATCTTTTCCTTGTTATCTTAAAATTTAAATATCCCACAATATCAGTGAGAAAAGCTAAATCCCATAGAGTCTTCATTTTTGAGTAGCAAGCACTTACTGGGTAAGCTCATTTTCTTCCAGGTATTTTAAAACATACTCCCCCAAATTCCAAAAATTGATGAAAATAAGTTCTTGACACAAGGGACTTGTGACATGTATAATCCATAAAAACTTTTCTTCCCAAATAAATTCAAGCAACAAAAACCTTTAATACTGCCAACCATGCAAGGTGCTCCATCTGGACAAACACAACTTAATTACATTTTTAAGTTCTTTAAAATGTCCTCACCTGTTTTAAAACTACATTTTTAAGTTCTTTAAAATGTCCTCACCTGTTTTAAAACTAATGGCACAGATCAAGAAGTTCTTCCACAATATCAAAATTATGGCAAATATGCTTAGCTGTCTATGATGGCATAGCTTTCATAAAAAGCTACTGAAAAGCTTTTGCAATATTTAGGTCGAGAAAATTTTGTACCAACATTCTGGACCATATCATCTATATGATGCATGATGCTATTTCTAGACAAAGCCATTTTATTAACCATATTTTTGGCATTTTGGATATTGTACAAATATTTAAAAGCTATTTTTTATTTTCTCCTCTGTCAGAATACCAGTTTTTTCTGCAAGCTAACAGAGAAAGCACATAAGAAATCTTCACCGTAATTACTGTTTCTCTTCTAGAACAAGGATTGTTGGCTAAATGTTACATTTTTATATGGATCAATTCCATTAGCAAGCCTTTATCAGGATATTTGCTGTTGGAGTCACAGTGCAATTGTCTGAAATGATCCAGGTTAAATTTTTTTCGGCACTGCTACACAATTTCCACATATTAAACAAACAGACTGGAAGTATTTTGATTTGTAAACAAAACTCATTCTTCCCACACAGTTTTAAAATCGTGAATTGATATAGCATTCTATTTTCTTTTGGATGTTGAGGGTTTAAGCATGGTCTTAAAAAATTTTAAACAATGATGGTCAATGCCAATCAAAAAACAGCTTAACGTCTTGCATAGCTGAACCAGAGGGACCAAACATCACACTCATTCTCACTGGAAAATGGCACGTTGCCACACAATGGCAAAGATACAACAGCATCAAAGCAAGCCAACCCAAAACATTGGGCTCGTCCCATGATCCCAAAGTTTTACTACATTTTTATACCGGTGTCAAGCAGTGCCACTTTTTGGTGTTGCTGAAAAGCATATGAACGAGTAGGGGTTTATGAATTTTGAATGAAGGCGACACTGTTTTGGATTATTTTAACTTTTCAACTTTATCTTAAGTTTTTGTGTGCCACTATAAATTTTGCCCCATGCCGCGAGTTACATATTCCTTTCTTAGCCTATTTCAATTTTACTGTTTATTGACAGGATTTAAACTACATTTTGGGATGAGTTTTATAATCATAATGCACTGTAGTATTTAGATAATACATCATAGTTACGATGACTAAAAAATCTTAGGAAGAAACATTTCCCGATTTTGTTTCTCAAATTTTCATAACTAAATATATGCATAATCTGCCAACATCTAGAGAAGAAAATTCAGTAGACTTATGGCTATGTGATTGTGATACCATATAACTGGTTATTTGTGCTACAAAATAAGCTTTTAATTTTTTTTTTTTTTTTTCACACAAATTTCCCCATTATTCTACGTATAATTATTTTTTTTTTAATATAAGTTGACACACATTTATGATTGAAATTTCAATTTTACAGTAGGTCATGATGTTAAATATAGGATTTGTAAGAGCTCAGAAATAAAAAAATTCTGTTAACATGAAATACATAAAACTTCGATGTTTCTTTAGGTCCACAAGTTATTTTCTTAGATAAAATTTTCCCAAATACAGTAGAATCTCCCTATAACAAACTCACTTGGTTCCAATTAAAAAATTTGCTATTTTGAAAGTTTTGTTGCACAGAGATTGTTCCAGTTATTCAGCAAATATTACAAACTTTGTAATTAATTTGAAATTCAAAAGTATTTAATTATGACTTTCTATCCAATATAAATAATTATGTTCTTAGATTTCATTGAATAAATGAAATATTCAAATGTAAAGACAATTCAAGAATTTAGAGAATAAAATATGTAGTGCTATTTGCATTTATTTTACTTGAAAAAAAAAATCGTTATTTTACATTGCTTTGCATTTCATGATGTTAAATTTTCACATTTTAGAAGTGCACTGAAAATAGAGTCAAGCACATTTTCTTTTATTTGTAAACATCTTTTAATGGTTTCAAGATTGTAGCATTTGGATATGATGTGGTTTTGGCTGAGAAACATCTTCATTTTTGTGATCAGTTTCACTTTCCCGGCCTTCATTTGTTTCTATCACACTGTTCAAAATCTCTTCATCTATAGTATATGAAGCAGTTAAAGAGTTCTGCATCTACTACTAAAAAGTCAGAGTGGTCATCTGTTACTCTTCCATTTTCTTCCAGTACTGTCTGATCAGTGAACCCTGCTTTTTTGAAGCAATTACAGATTGTTATAGCAGTTACATCAAATTTCCATACTTTAAGTTCTGGAATTGCTTTATGAAGATCAACATTTTCCTGAACTGTTTCATTTTTTTTCTCAATTGTACCAATTATTTCTTTCAAGATTTTTTTCCTATAGTGCATTTTTAATGAGATCCAATGGCTAAATTTTGGATGTACAATTTATAAGAAAAAAAATGGCCTTAACATTTTCCAGGTTTTCTCCACATTCTTTGGAATGAGCTGGACAGTTGTCGATTAGCAATTTTACGGTGTTGTTATCCCATTTGCTTGTCCAATACTTCAACGTCATGCAGGGCATCTTATTAAATTCGTATTTCACTTCTAAAGACTAGTTCTTTGAAGTACCTTGGTAATGTATTTTGGCCAATAATAAGCATCCTTTTAAAGTTAGCATTTTTGTAGAGAGACATTTGAAAAAGATTAGTCTGTGTTAAAAGTTCTTGCAGAAAGAACTTCAAGTGTTTGATGAATCGAAGAATCACAAACGTACTCTGGAACATCTGCACTTTCCCCACAAATTGATTTATGTGTAAGGCCGTGTCTTTTTTAAATTTGTCCAACCAGCAGGAACTTGCTTTGAAATCCGAATAACTGAGTTTTTGCGAATTCTAGAGCCTTTTCTTTCAGTATTTCTGAAAAAGGGCAATTACGATTTTGAAATGCATGAATTCACTTCATTATTGCTTTATCCATTTCATCATACTGACAGTCCTGTACTCTTTTTGGCTTCAAATCGAATTGTGCTTCATTTTCAACTCTCGTCTGACAGTTTTTTAGAATCGTAGAAAGTGCACTTGCCAAAATTTGATACATTTGAACGGATCTTTCTTTTTTAATACCCTTATCAATTTCAATTAAAATTTTGATTTTATCAGTAATATTAATGCTCTTTCTTGTTGACATTTCGGATTTTACTGAAAAACAGGCGATAAAGAAGACACAGAATGTAAAACTAACCACTGAATTCCAACACTGATTAAAAAAAAAAAAAAAATCAGTACACACTGAATCATTTTTTTCAAGAATGCCCGGGCCACAGACATTGTTCATATCAGATTTCCATCCCCCCTTCCTCATTCTTGGAATCTTGAGCCCTAGAAATGTTTCTCTATTAGAAGAAAATCCTAGCCCTATTAATGCATGAGAGGCTATTCTTATTGTTATCTCTGAAATAACCAGTGTCAGGTGGTCTGCCCAAAAATTAGAAATTTTCTTTAAAAATGACAAAAAATCTCAATATAAACTTGAAAAAAATCAATAAGATGTATTTGAAAAAATTTGTTCTATTAACACAATCACTTCATTATATGAAGAGTAATTTTAACGCTAACTTAATTAAAAACACTACCATTTTCCTCCAGTCCGACGTCTCCCACGTCATTCCCGCGAGGGAGACGTCGGACTGAGGATGGCCGTGGGCCGGCGGCCGAAATATATATCTGGTGGGAAAATGGTAGTGTATTTAATTAAGTTAACTATGGGAATCCTCCGTATTACCTTTTAACCTTTTAGTAATTTTAATGTTATTTAAGCTTTAGAGTTACATTCCGATTAAAAAGATTCTACTGTATTTGCTTTAGTAAAATTTTGGGGCTTTGAACTTATTAATGTTACGATTAAAAGATTTGGCATCCAATTTTGAAATTTCCAAAATTCTGTCACAAATAAGTAATCAACATAAGTAAATCTATTATTGGTCCATATTGAAAGAATAGAGGTACATGATAGCAGTAATCTTTCAGAACTGGTGGGGGAAATGAATAAGCCAATTATTAAACCTTCAAAATGTCAGAAAACCAGGAAATTTTAATGTAAAATCAGGAGAAACCATCAAAATCCAGTAGAGCTGGCAGGTATGCAAGATGCATATGATATTCTTCCCTGTATGAATCACACTTGCATAACATGCTTACCTAACAATTTACCTGTTGGGCGAGTTGTTACTGCCAATATATATATATATATATAAAGGCACAATATTTGTGGGGTTTTTTTTTTTAAAGCAAATAATGAGGTCAAATATTGGTTACAATTTTGTTTGATGATAAAACAGTCACACTGTAAAGGTGAGAATGACAAGTTTGCTGATTTTTGGATATCTTAACAAAATCCCAAATTATCCAGACAGATTAAGTTAACCCATTTCCCCCTGATCTGCAGTATATTACTACCGTATTAGCCTGAATATAACACGATATTTTTTAACTGATCATTTTCCATTAAAAACCTGATTTGTGCTAAATTTGAGGTCTAAATATAAGAGTTTTCTAATTATCTTCATGAAAAATTTCAGTGTTGCATTATATTCGGGCTAATACGGTAATTATAATCTAAAGATTTTTTCTTTTTATTATATTGTTCTTTTGTACTTTGTCAAATATTTTGTGGAATTCGTAAGCATTATTCGTTGAAAATGAATAATTTTTGCTACAACTATCATTAAGAAATACAGGAAGAAAAAAAATATAAGTTAAAAAAGTATAATCAGGGATGTTAACTCCAACACTCGATTTGGGAGCACCCCGGGAGCAGAAAAAATTTCATTTGGGAGCAGAAAAATTCTATTTGGGAGCAGAAAAATTCCATTTGGGAGCAGAAAAATTCCATTTGGGAGCAGAAAAATTCTATTTGGGAGCAGAAAAATTCCATTTGGGAGAACCTCGGGAGCACAAAAAAATAGTTTCCGAGAGGAAAACTAAGATTCGAGATCAGAATTAACATGATTTTGGAGCATAAAATTGAAGATTTAGGAACACAATAAATGCATACAAGAAAAGCAAAGTTTGCAAGCAAACACCATTTGCTAAAAGCAAAACACTATTTGAAAGCACTTTTGGAAAGCTCTGGAAAAAAAAAGGGTGTATACAGGCTATGCTATCAGCAACTTGG
This sequence comes from Cheiracanthium punctorium, assembly GCA_038373885.1. Taxonomy (NCBI): domain Eukaryota; kingdom Metazoa; phylum Arthropoda; class Arachnida; order Araneae; family Cheiracanthiidae; genus Cheiracanthium; species Cheiracanthium punctorium. The sequence continues at coordinate 678,917 of JAWZYV010005776.1, read as the reverse complement.
TAAAAACAATACATGGATTTACATGGACGGAAGGAATTTTTTTTTGTGTGTGTGTGAAACTGCTCTTTTTAATGGTTTTCATATAAATGCTAAATGGAAAGAGTGGGAGGGAAGTATTTCTTATATGCAATGGTACTTTTAATGCATGTTCGAAGGTTGTAAAAATACTAATATTTAAATGGTCGAATTAACATCTCTGCCGTTTATATCATTCTAGAATTATGTATTCAAAATTTAGTCTATTTTAAAATAAAGATTTTAATTACGGATCTATAAATGAAATTCGTAACACATTCTAAAAAAATTAGCGGACGCACTTTGGCTGAACACGGGCCCAGGGGCGTCGCCCCGTCTGCCCCCTCTCGTAGAGCCTGCACACACACAAAAAGAAAAACAGTGGTGTAGTTTTAAGAAAAAAGGTTTAGGAACACTCGCAACTGAAGACTCAAAAATCATGCGTACATGATGAAAAGTGAAGAACGCTTACTTTTGCTGACATAAGCTCGAATGAAAAAGTAGTGAGACGGCATCTCCCCGCTCATGATCTTCACGGGCCGAAAATGTCTAGCCCGGCCCGGCATTTAATCAAAATAAAAAATTCAGACCCGGTCCAGCTCGTATATTAATCATGATTTAAGGAAGGGGGGGGGGGGGGGGGAATCACAAGCCAATCGTTTGGTCTTGTCCAAATTTTAGGAGAGCAAAAATTTCCGGAAAGGCTCGATTTTGCAAGCGCAGAGGACCGTCTTTAAGAGTATACGCTTGTTCCGGTCCATTCTAGAAAATGCTGAGGTCAGCCCGTGCCTTGAATGAATCGTGCTGCAAAAGCCTGGGCCCGCACAGATCTCTACCCCCCGCGACTACACCACTGGCAGCGGATTTCCGGATTATTTTGAAATGAAATATTCTATTAATTCAGACAGCCTAGATTCTGATTTCTAAACCTGTCATACTTCCAATTTTCATTCTTGCTAAGGGCCGGGACATAAACCGTGATTTTTTAGGGGCTGGGGCGTCACCGTAATATACTGTTTTCTTTACGGACCGGTCTGGTTTAGATCAGGGGCGGCCCTGCGGTACATGACACCCACTCCACCCTGCAAACGTAGAAAAAGACGTCCCTTTTACTTTTTTCAAAATTGCTTTTATGATTTTAAGTTGGAAATCGTGCCCCTTCATAAACAAAAAACGGTGCCCGTTGCGATGATTACTTGTTTGCCTATCTGGCCGGCCCTGATTGAGGTGACTAACAAAGCCCGACTGGTCCGATCCGGGGCGGGTAGAATGGCTTCGGAATGCAGCTTTCGTATGCAGTTTAAATCTTGCTTTATTGCTAACTAGCTTTCCATACACGCTTTAAAAGATAAATGAGCGTGGCAAAAATTTAACAAAGAGTCAAAATGACGTATTCGGCGCAGACCGGCGCAAAAATCGGCTAAAAGCGCAGTTCGGCGCAATATTTGTGTTTCGGCGCACCCTGAAAGAGTCAAAATGACGTATTCGGCGCCGACCGGCGCAAAAAACGGCTAAAAGCGCAGTTCGGCGCAAGAATTTGTGTTTCGGCGCAGAATTAACATCACTGTATAATGCATTTTAATTAGAATTTAACTTGAGATTTACTTATCACGTATTTTTGCCCTCCCAGACAAAGTAGCACACATTTTTACATTTGGAAATCAAAACGTGATTCTTTCCTTTCTACATGTAAGATAAAAAGTATTAGTAATGGACCACTTACTTTTAAGACAAAAGTTCATTAGTCATATCTAGAATGAACTGAAACGAAATAAAAGATGTGAAGTAAAGAAAAAAAAAAAATTACTACAGTTAAATTCAGGGGCAAATCATGAGCTTCAATTTTTTTTTTTTTTTTTTTTTTTTTTGGAAAAATAGGTGTTTCATTACTTGTACATTTAGCTTAAATTTTTTGAATTTAAATTAAGAATAAAATTATATTAAAGTTAATGGTTTGTAAACAGTATTAGCATAAAATGAAACTCATATAAGATCAATTTAAAGAGGAAATAAATAAATTTAATTGATATCACGATTAAAATACAGAAAATTTTTATATAAATAAGCACTAGACTATGAAAATTAAATCAATTTTTAAATATTATGGTTACTTACTCAAATCCAAAAATAAATTTCCTGTCTATTCCGTGATCAAAAACGGAGAAAACTTGTTGCAGCACAATAACGACCTCGCCTCCCCATATTTAAAATAATCATACATATTAACTGACTCTCATAAATTATCAAGCTTAACTACATTAGAATGACTGCTTGCATGTACATAAATTTCCGCAATTGATTAAAAAAAAAAACTATTGAACTATTTGTACAAATTATATGCAACTGAATTGTGCCTTTTTTTGAAGAAGGGGAAGGGAGAGAACTTGCATATTTTAACTGTCATTCAAAAAGTTTGCAAATGCTGCATACACATTTAAAGTACTTCTAAATTTTAATGAATAATATTAAAATTATTGTAACAAATATTGCTACATTATATATAGCTACACAACCTATCTACATGTACACCAAAAACAGCATGTTATAATTTTCATTAACTATTAACAGTAATTCTTTAATTTGACAATTTTACAGTAAAAAGCAGCTAGAACTTGCAAAAATTGGAAGTGTATTTTTACACCGTAATTTTGTATAAAATTAAAATATAAAATAATACTATTTTTAATCCTATGACACTGGATATTTAAATTAAACAATGCAGAAGAAAAATTGTCAGTCACAAGAATGATGGCAAAAGATTAAAACTGGAATACTTGTACGTAATTTTCTTAGCATGATGCAATTTTAACATAAATAAATGTATTTCTAGAAAGTCTTACTTTTTACAGAAATACCAAATAAAGAGTTTTTTTCTTTAAAAAAGGGAGGTGGGGAGAAAGAGTATTCTACAAGAAATATATTTCTCCCTGAATTTTGATGGTTTTTATGAAAAGTCTTTTTTTCCCAGTTTGTACCCCCTCTCCTTCCAGTAATTTTCAAATCCCCTGAAATTCTCCAGTCGCATAGCAACTGCGAATATGTTAGCAAAATATTTGTCTTATAAATGAATGGATGCATCATTAAAACAAACTTAGCAAACTAATATAAGGATAATTTTTTTTTTTTTTAAATCCATGAAACACAGTAAATTAAAATACACACATACTTTTTATTATTTTATTTTTTTTTTCTACTTTTAAACAAGTCTTGGAAATATGTTTCGCAGTACATAAAACAATACAAAATGAATCCTTAAGATGACAGTCACAGAATTGTATTTTTTTTTTTTTTTTAATGAATAAAATCATGAGAGAAATAGATGCTCAGTAACGGCGAGGTCCTCCCATGCCACCCATACCTTGAGGTCCACCATAATTCTGGCGTGACATGCCTCCCATACCACCTGGGCCAGGGGGATTATTATAGGACCCTGGGAAATTTCCTTGCTGACCAGGACCTTGGAATTTATTAAACTGATTCTGATTGGAGAAGTTACCTCCCTGACCCATGCCCTGGGGAAGGCCACGATCCTGCCCCTGGGGAGGTCCCATCCCTCCCCTCGGGGGACCCATTCTTCCCATATCTGACATTCCACCACCTCCAAAACCTCTATTGTTCATGTTACCACCCATATCAGGCATGTTGCCACCATATCCTCCACCTCTTCCGGGACCCATTCCACCCATGCCCGGCATACTAGGGCTGTTTCTGAGTCCACCTGCACCACCCATGTCGCCCATATGTCCTCCTCTAGGACCCATGTCTAAGTTGCCGATATTTCTTGGTGGTTGATTTCCACCCATTTCCGAACCTCTCTGACCCAAATTTCCTCGCGACATCATATGCTCGCTGGGAGCATTCATTCCTGTAGTATCACTAGCAGCAACGGAAGGAGTCTGGTTTGAAGGAGTATTAGTGACGCCAGAAGCCGAAAGAGAGATATTTTTCAACAAATTTGGTCCGCTCTGCATCAAGTTATCTAACGCCTTCTGCACGCTTGGATTATCGAAATTAATGTAAGTCGGAGTAGCAGGAGAGTCAGGAGTCATAGAGGCGTTAGAGAAAGATGGCTTATTGATAGGATCTTTGTTCGGAACATTAGTGTTTAAACCTTGAGGGCCTGGTAGATTTTCACCAAGACCAGGCCTTCCAGGTTTTGCTTCCGATCCTATTCCTGATGGTGGACGCAAGCCACCCATATTAGGACTAAGATTAGGTTGATTTTGTCTTAAAGGAGGCATGTCCATATCTGAAACTCCTTGAGCAAGTCCTAATCCAGGTAAAGTATTTCCAGTTGAAGGTGGAGCTCCTTGATTCATCAGATTTATTATTCTGTTTTGCAAGTCTTGTTCTTTTTGCTGCACATCAACATCATCTTCTGAAAAATAAAAATTACATTATATTCCCCAATTTGAAATGTTTTTAAAATGTCTAAAAGGATATAAAAATACACACATACATATATATATTTCACACAATTAGCTTTAAAAAAATTTGTATTATAAATTACATAATATTTAATAAAATATCAAAGTAACATGCAATTATGACAGAAGGAAAAGAAAGAGAGATTTGTGTTCATAAACAATTTTAAATTCATTTTAAGGGTAGATAAATTATTATGATAAACACTGAAAATAAGTTTCATATCAGTTTTCTTTTTTGCAAGTTTAAATGCAATTTTATATTTTGTACGCATGATCATAATTTCACAAACGAAGCTTATAAAACTATATTTAAAAAAATTCTAATCCATCTTATTTTCATATTTTTTTACCAAGCAGTGAGTACATTTGGCCAAAAAGTCTAAAGCCCCCCCCCCTCCAAAAAGGGGGTTTTGAAACCCAAGATCTTGGATTTTGTGGCATAAATGTTCCTTCTACGGTAGTAAGAAGCCCCTTGAATTTTTTTTTTTTTTTTGCCCTTGGTGCTTATGGCTTTGATTTTATGGCTCGTTAAAATTTTGAAGATTTCAAATTTTGGATCATTTTTGAGCAAGATATTAAGGCAACACTTCTAGATTTTAGACAGTTATTTCTAAAATCCTTATACTTTAATCAACAAGGGTACAAAATTTCAAAAAGATAAAGTAATTACTGAACAAATGAGAAGGCTTTTTGTTTAGAAGTGTTGCCTTAAAATCTTGCTCAAAAATGATCCAAAATTTGAAATCTTCAAGTTTGACGAGGCATAAAACCAAAACCATAAGCACCAGGGGCAAAAACATTCATGGGGTTTCTTACTACCACAGAAAGAACATTCATGCCAAATTTTATCAAAATATGTGATCATGGGTATCACAGCTTGGTTGAACGGACATGGAATGACCCAAGAGCAGATATATGCTACTAAACTTTTTAGGACTGAACTCAATTTAGCTATCATACAATGAGAAAAATAAATAAAATAATAATAATGCAAGTTGTACACAAGCATATTCTAATACAATGGTAAAAAACAATTTAAAACACAGTAAATTTTCTATATTTTTCTGTTACAGTTTTTTTTTTTTTTTTTCGGCAGAATATTCTTTTTTAGACTCAAAAGTTTTGACATTTCTTTAATAATAAAAAAAAGGGGGTATGAGACTGGTAACCCAATTACATGGTAAATAAGTTATAAATGGAAGGATGTCATTCTATAACTTTTGTCAAGATGTCTGGAATTAGAGAGAACATAGAAGATTTTTGTTTAAGCTTTTGAATTTGACTGGGAAAAAAAATCTTTAAAGCATGGTGATAATTTGATGAATTTTGATTTAATGATTTACATCAGCTAATGTATCAGTCAACACATGTCTTATTTTGTCAAGTAGTTATACTCTGGTTCAATAGATATTTGCAGCTTGAATGGACCTATTCGAGAATTCTTTTAGGTCTATAAATAAAACTTAATTTTGTGTGAAATGTTAATGAAAATAGTTGGAAAATATTTAAACAGAATTCTTAACTTTTACACCAGCTTTATAATTCTTTCAATGTATGAGAGCAAAGAGATCCGGACTTTATGATTAAATTGAGAATTTCAAGCCTGTATATTATATTATGCTTCTTATTAAAATAAATATGTAAATTTAACTAGAATTTTGAAACATATTTTAGAAAAACATCAATTTTCTGTAAAGAAGACATAAGCGGTTTAACTATGACACCCATGCACTCAACAACTTCTGATCAAATAATTTAACTCATAAGTTTAGAAAACATAAAAATAACTAATATTGATATGAATTGAAAATTAAACTTACTTGGTTTAAAAGGAGGAGGATCAATTTTTACATCAGCAGGAGTAATTGGAGGTATTGGCATTCTGCCAGGCCCCCTATCATCACCACCTGGTCCCTGCATTTTATCTCGCCTTTCACACAAATATCTTATAACAACGTTGATCTCTGTTAATGAAATCCAGCGGCCATCAGCTAACATTCTCAGAAGAAACTGTATTTCACGGTCAGCTACAACTCCTACGTATTGACCCCTTTCGGCTCGCTCGCGATCCATATGTTCTCTTTGTGAGCGAATGTGTTCATGGAAGTTACGAGAAAGCAACTTTAACGCATCTTCAAGCGGCATATTACGATGTTCTGCAAACAAATAAATAGGTAAAATAAAGTATTAATAAAATAAAATTCAATTAACTAGCCAATACATGATATACAAAAACCAGTTATAAAAACACAACCGAGGAAAAATATAAATAAAAATCGAAGGTTAACTATATATTCAAAAAATGATAAAAGTGTATTTTAAAAACAAATTCTGAACAAATCAGCAGATAATACCACAGTGTATTGCATGAGTAATTTCTTCTTTTTATGCATGATTTAAGAACATAGAAGCGAACTTGAAAGACTGTTTCCATCAAATTTATTATTTTATTAAAATAATAAATTTAGAAAAACCATTTTTTAAGTCATTACGTGATACATTTCAGAAAGGTAATTACGTTTTCAATTAAATGATTTGACATACATACTTGCCAACTTTTAGAAATGGCCATCAGTAAAATTATGCATGAACGACATTTTTCAAATTTTTATACTAGATAACACATGGGCATAAATATATTATGCACATACTCTTTATAATACACATATGTGCATACATATATATATTATACATGCACACTGAAAACATACAATAGAAATATTTAAGTGTTTTAAAAAGTGATTTTTTCTTTTTTTATTTGACAAAATTACATCTTACCTCTTCTTTTCATTTTAACACTTCCAACTATAGCTAGGTCCTTTCTTTTATATACAGGTTAATACATATACTTTGTGTACATAATTAAACTATGTATTTTAACTAAATTATTACAGAGCTAAAATACTTAATTTAGTACAGTTAAATTTAAGTAAATAGGCAGTTGTTGGATAACTTAAAATTATAGTATGATATCAAAAATGAATGATAAAAATTAAGTCCATTGTGTCCACATGTTGTTTTCGGATTGTGCGCCCGTAGTCTAAAAATTGCCAAGTTTTTTTTATTGCTTATTATTCCTTAAAATCGCATATTTTTAAGGCTTTTGTTTGTGTGCCAATTTTCCAAACACAGATAAACATCGCGTATTTTCGATGTTTTCAGCTTGTGTGCTCGTAGTCTAAAAATTGCTAAGTTTTTTTTTTTAATTATTATTCCTTAAAAGTTTAAATTTTTCTAGTGTTTGATTAAGTGAATATTTCTTCAAATCGCATATTTTTACGGCGTTTGTTAGTGTGCCAATTTTCCAAACACAGGAATTTTTTTTTTCAGGAAATTTTTTCTAAGTTCTTCCTATTTTTAATGCGATTTTTCAGGTATTCCTCTAAAATATTTCTAAGTCTTTTTTTTTTTTTTTTTTTTTTTTTTTTAGTGCTGTATTTTTGTTTCTAAGTCTTTTTAATTTTTTTAGTGCCGTATTTTTCGTGTCTCAGGTTAGTTTCGCATTTTCAAAACACGGGAAAATCCAACGACTAGAGACTGAGAATCCCACCACTGACATACGCTCGTGCTTCCCTTTGGCAGGGAGAAAACGGAGGGATATTGGACATGACGTCACCAGGCAGAAAGAGGAGAGCCCTTCTTTCCCTCCTTAAGAGGGGAAAAAAAAAAGATTACATTTGCAGCAACCACCTTCCCCTTCTCTCTCTTCTAGTGAGAAAAAAACCGGTCTCCCGTCTGTCTCGAGGGGGAAAAACTGACATGGCGGCTTACGTGCAGAGGAAAGATTTTCTCACCGATCTCTAAGCGTGACGTCAGACTGCTTGAAATGCGTAAAATATAACCCTCTTCAGTAAACGTGTAAAAAACTAGAAGAATCTGTAAATTTTACGGAAGATCCGTAAAAGTTGGCAAGTATGGACATATGATTATAAAAGTACCATAAAGTGTTTTTGAAAAGGGGGGGGGGGAAATATCTACAACGCTGAAGGTTATCATAAAAGGTCTTTGATGTCTGTGTTCAATATAGACGGCTAGATTATTTGACCCAAATCAGGGGTGGCAAATAGGGGGTGCAGTCAGCCCCCCATAAATTTAACAAACATTTTATTTATCCCACATTTTAGATTTCAATACATCGAATCTTACAATCCCAAATGAAAAACTGAAACGCCGATACTGATCAAATGAATCAAATTTGCCAAGACAGCTAGAGGTTCATCAAAATTTATACCCATCAAATACTGCATGAACAGTGAAAATGCAGTGTGGATTTTTTGTATGAAATACTGCTGTGAAAATGAGCTTTTCCCATGAAAAGGACGGAGCTAGCTGACTAGACTGGTGAACATCAGACAACAACGTTTTACAGCAAGCTATGTCTTATTTACATATTATGTTTTACACTATTGTGCATCCATGAAATGCAGCTAATTTTTGGATAAGACAGTTTTGATGGTGCTTTCCCCCTGTTATTGTTCACCTGCACCGGACAGTCGGGGAGAGACATCAACATGCATTTATCAGTCCAGTTGCATCCCAGTTTTAAAAACTGGAAATATACATTTGTAAACGGAGTCCCCTTGTTTACGAAGTTTGCTTTACTTTGTCGGCGATAACGAGTATTCCATCAACTGTTGCTGTACAAAGAGTAGTTTCACACGAAGAACTACTAAAAGGAGGAAAGCACACTTGAGATATTCTTCTTTAAAAGCAACAGGTCCAAAATCTTCCCGCCATGGAAAGGTTAGAGTGAAAGTTAGTGTCTTTTCAAAGTTTGGTACAAGTAGTCGCACAGCTGATTGTAAGAAAAGCAAAATTACAAGTGTTCTGCAATACTGAATTAACACCATCCAAGTAAGCTCAGTAAATAGCAACAGAAGGACAACAAACATTTCTGAATAAATACTTATACAGGCTCAAAAATTTAATGAAAATCGGAAGGTTGTAGGTATTAGAAAGACACGGCAGGTCATAATTAGCAGTACTGATTATGTAAAAGTATAGATAGATGAAATAAAAAGTTATTTTCGATAAAGATAATTTAGTTTTACATAATTACAAAATAAACACACACAAAAAAAGTAAATTCCTGAATTAGTTTTATAATATTACATATAACTAAACATTAACCTATATATACATATATAAAAACATATATACCAATAAAAAACACAAATTAGAAATGATCGCAAATGTTCACATGATTGTAGTTACAATGACATTAAAGAAATCTGAATTTTTACAAACGTTGCGAATGTTCTGATATATACCAATAAAAAATGCAAATTAGAAATGATCGCAAATGTCCACATGATTATATTCATAATGACGTTAAAGAAACCAGATTTTTCACAAAAAACTGAATGTTCGGATATATACTGATAAAAAATGCAAATTAGAAATGATCGCAAATATTCACACGATTATATTCAAGATGACGCTAAAGAAATTAGACTTTCCACAAAAACTATGAATGGTCGGATATATAATAATAAAAAACGCAAATTAGAAATGATCGCAAATGTCCATATGATTATATTCACAATGATGTTAAAGAAATGAGATCTCTCACAAACATTTAATGCTCGGATATATACCTGTAAAAAACGCGAATTAGAAATGATCGCAAATGTCCGCATGATTATATTCACAATGATGTTCAAGAAATCTGATTTTTCACAGAAAACTGTATGGTCAGGTAGATACAAATAAAAACGCAAATTAGAAATGATCGCAAATGTCTGCATGATTATATATGACGTTAAAGAAATCGGATTTTTCACAAACACAATGCTCGGATATATACCTATTTAAAAAAAAAAAAAACGCAAATTAGAAATGATCGCAAAAGTCCACATGATTATATTCACAATGATGTTAAAGAAATCGGATTTTTCACAGAAAACTGTATTTCGATATATACAACGCAAATGTCTACATGATTATATTCACAATAGCATCAAAGGAATCGGATTTTTCACAGAAAACTGTATTTCGGATAGATACAATGCAAATTAGAACGATCGCAAATATCTAGACGATTATATTCACAGTGGCATTGCAGAAATCTCTACTTCGGATAGATACAACGAAAATTAGAACGATAGCAAATTTCTACATGATTATATTCACAATGGCATTAAAGAAATCGGATTTTTCACAAAAAACTGAATGTTTGGATACATAATAATAAAAAACACAAATTAGAAATGATCGCAAATGTCCACATGATTACATTCACAATGAACGTTAAAGAAATCGGATTTTTCGCAAACACAATATTTGAATATATACCTATAAAAAACGCAAATTAGAAACGCTCGCAAATGCCCACATGATTACATTCAGCTTGATGAAAAGGAAATCAGATTTTTCTAGAAAACTACGAATCTTCGGATATATACCAGTAAAAAGCGCAAATTAGAAATAATCGCAAATGTCCACATGATTATATTCATAATTACGTTAAAGAATTATGAATGCTTACATATAGACATTCATAAAGAGTGCAAATGTTCGAAAGGACTACAAGGTTTCAGATCAAAACAGTAAAAGAAAAAAAAGTAGTTGTTACTGTAAATAATCAGATATAGGTACCAGTGAAGAATGCTAATGTTGAGACACTTTACTTTAAAGGACAGCAAATGTTCTAACTATTACACTGGCAGATTTTCAGAACCATATTAAGATTTTTTTTTTTTTTAATCAGAAGGGGCTATGTCAGGGCACACAGTCATTGGTTTAAAATAGGGATGTAATGAATATTCAGCCACTATTTGGCTGTTTTGCTAAATACTTGGTAGGCCGAATATTCAGTAAGCCGAATACTGAATAGGTATTCAGACGAATATTGCTAGGCACTCAGCTGAAAAATTTCAGAACAAAGAGAAAAAATATTTTTAGCCCTTATTTTTAAACGCATTTACAAATAATATTGCTTAGTTATACTTCAATATGTTAATTTCACATTACAAAATATCCCAAATTATTAAATTTTAAGCTGAATGAAACATAATCTAATGTGTTTAACAATATTACAGAAATACAAACTTTTCTACTTGGTTACACTACTGAACTTGCTTTTCTACCTTCCTTTATGGGGTGGGGATAAGAGGAATTTTTTCAGATCCTCAAATACAACATAATTTTGAAAATGCTGCTAAATATATTTTGGCCAGAGGCTGTAAAACCCAAAGCATGATGTGATTATGCATAGTTATCAGATTAATTAGCATGTTTGTTAAATTATGAATATTCCAAAATATAATTATGCTGCAATTAATGTTTAACTTAGTAAAAGATGTTTTTCATGACCAAGATTTTTTAGTTTTACAGATAATATACTATTGTGTGGTGTCCGCAAATAAAAAATTAATTTTAATTAGTCTTTATTCAGTATTTAATTACAAATTTGAAAAGCGACATTTTATTTACAGTTAAAAGGAAATGCTTAAAAATTTAATATTTGGGTGCCGAACATTCAGTATTTGGCCTAAACTATACGCTGAATATTCAGTATTTGGCCTGAACTATTGGCCAAATACACGATATTTGGTCAAATCACTTTTCACTACATCTCTAGTTTTAAGTAAATTTCTATGTCAGCAAGTACCTTTTAGCATTAAAAATTGAAATGTAAACAATATTGATTTCAAAATAATTTAATACAGTACTGATACTGAATAGGTAGCACATAAAAACATTTTGACTGATAATTGACAACGATTTTGAATAAGAAATATAAGCATAGTTGTCAATTCAGACAGTTAAAAAAACAGAAGATTTTTTTTTTTTAATTAACATGCAATATTGACATTTTATTTTGAAATCTTGTTCAACCAGAAACGTTGTAAACAAACATTCTGCTTTTATTCCACTTAAATCGTTATCGGTGGTAAAAATAGATTTTGTTGAAGGAGATGCATCAATAGCTTTTGCACTTTTAAGGTGCTTAGCTGTCTTTGTGTGCGCAACTATGTCGCTTTTACCTCCGTGCGATATCGAGAAATCACACCCACACACCGAGCAATACGCATGCTTATCACCAAGCTTCGACTTTAGCATGAACTTAAAATCCTTCACATAACTATCTTTGAAAGTTTGGTAATATTTCTTGGTCGGCATTTCGTTTTAGCCGACAATTAATCATCACCGCTGTAGCACCACGTAAGATCGAAATCAATAGAATTTCATTTTGCCGTTGCTGGATTGCTGTAAATAAAACCGCTAAGTAAACATACATATTCAGTGCGTGCAGTTTGCGTACGATGCTACTATTATCTACCTATGAATTTTCCTCTAGAGTATTTGCAGAATCGTAAACCTGCAACCTTTCTTCTCGATTGCGCAGTAAGTCAACCGTCCTCTAATGTTAGTCCGTGATGAGGAATTATTCAGAAAAAAACAGTAGAAACTTGTTTACGGCCGTAAAATCGGAAAATGACTAAAAAACCGGAAAACTCTCGGGTAAACCGGGAGGATTGGCAGCTATGTATAAGCATAAACATTAATGTTTCTGGTAAACATACAATCTATAGTGATATTGCACATTGTCGATGTGTGCACATATTTGAGTTCAAATTCATTCTTCATGAAGTGAATGAGATATATGCGGTTACTATGCTAGTCGCATAGAACGACTGGAGTTTGTAAACCGGGTTGCATGCCCGGTAATAATTTTGTCAAGTTCGCTGAATATGGCAAAAGAAGCAGTGCTTGTACAATAGTTTACTACATGTGCCTTAGCAGCTTTTGAGATGCTTTCAAAACCACCTCAGTGATAGACATTGGGATACCTGTATACAGGTGTTGCGCTGGCTCTTTTTAATATTTCGCAAAATTAGATTTTTCCGGACATCATTAAGAAAAGAAATAGTCAATATTTTTGCAATTTGCGACGTTGGCAATCGGCAGCACAAGCCTTGCCGGTACGCGACACATAACCCTCTCTTTACAATGACAGCCGTAATTTATATTTCTGGCTGGCTCTAGTATGGGCTGAGGTCAACATATTGAATTTTTGTCATTTCTTGTGCACTACCTGTTTATTTTTACCTATAAATATTGTCCAAATTACACTTACTTTTATTTTAATTGATCGATCTAAATAAACACAATAAAAACTTGAAAGAACCATCACACTATCACAACGGAGTCGTGAGTTACACAGGTTAGACAGGAGCGAGAGTGCTAGTTTCGGCCATTCTACACAGCGCCCCTTGCACGCCCACCTCCAATGCAAACTCCAGGTCATAACAGTGAGCTGGCCATAAAAGCTAAATGACATTGGATTTATATTTCTGAGAGTAGTAGTTTTGTAATTATGAAAATAAGGCTCGATAGACTTTTTCCTTACAGTCCACTTTTCTGGCCTGGTACTCATGTGTGATTTGAAAGACGTTTCACGTTGAAGACAAAAATATGGAATAAACTGTAAAGTACTTGAAATTAACACTACTCCTTTTTGTAGGTTTTTATTTTTATCCCTCGAAGGGGATAAAAATAAAAACTGGATTTATGTTTAAGACTAATAGTTTTTTAATTGTGAAGCTAAGACCATATAGACCTTTTTGTTAAGGTCCACTTATCCGGCCTGGTAGCTGTGCATAATTTTAAAGACGTTTCATGAATTGGGGAAAAAAAAAAAAAAGATAAGATAAATCATGTTCACACATATTTGTATTTAAAACAGAAATTGTCTTTCTGAGTCTGCCACTATCTCACTAAACATTTACTCTGTGTCTTTCAAGATGTTTAGGAAAAACTAGATTTTTTAATCTCCTTTGTAAATACCCTTTTGTTTATGAATTTTTTCCCTTTAGAAACTGTACCTTTTTTTTTTTTTTTTCCCAGAAATTGTGGCATTTCCCCTTGCAAACAATGCATAACTGCTGGAGACAAGTGCACCTGTTGTAAAAAGGGAAAGTAACTCCTGGGACAGCAATTGCCTAGCACTCTGACTTAAGTCTAAACCATTTCATGGCACAACTATTGTCCCGGCCAGCATCAAAATGTTAACTGGAGGTATGACTTCATACTAGGGGGAAAAAATGATTTTCTGGAATTATGCAAAACTAGTAATATGGCTTTCGATTAAAAAATCTGTCACAAATGGAATACGTTATCATTTTTTATCGTTCTTTTATGCAATAAGAAGGGAATATAAGAAAGGATACTCCATACTCAGTGAAATTTTAAAAATGCAGTCAAAATCATTTCGCACAAAACCAACAGGCCTGAAATAATTTTTGCGTTAAAAGATTCGTATCCAGCTACATAGCATACTGCAGGGACTGCTATATCATTTCATTTTAACCAACTTCACAATACACAACTTTTACTGTATATAAAATGCAGTTTTTTGGATATCATGTAAAGTAATTGAAGGTAATAATAATTATTTCAAAAAGTTACTAGAAATTAAAAAATTAAGCTCAAGAATTGCAACTGATTTCATCTTTCTTAGAATCGAAAGAATTCTCTGGTGCAAAGATAAAAAATGTCTAATCTATACTTAAAAATATATGACTCAATGTGTGCAAAAATAACGTGATTTTTGGAATAAAATATTTAATAATTAAAAAAAGCACCACTCATTCTCGTGGAAGTTACATGAGTATACAAAGTTTCAATACGATCAAACAAGTAAGTTAAGTAAGTTAAAATTCGTACAAAGTTTTAATTGAAAGTTTCTACACAGACCAAGCTTAAAAAAATAAAAACTTGACAAAAATCTTGTTTATACATATACAGTTGGTTCTGTTTATACAGTTTTAAGCCAAAGTTCCCATTTCCCTCATACTCACAAATAGAGCATCAGGCTAAGATTTTACATTTATGAAATACCAGCCGCCAGGCGAGAATCCTGTTTCTCACCGGCTTCCTAGGCAGTGAAATCTCTCAGATTCTCTGAATAGAATTTAAAATTAAGATGGTTACAAACAAGGGCCGCCCTAGGGTAGTGCCTCCTGCTAATGTAAAAAAGACTCCCCCTTGAGTTAGTTTTTAAGTTCAAAATGACACCCCTTCGAAGCCCGCACCCCGATGCGATGCTTAATTTGCCTACCGTGTCAGGCTACCCTTGTTTACAAAAATAAGATGGTTTAATGATAAAAACCTACTAATAGGTACTAATTATTTTCGTCCTATTTTAATTCTGAAGAGCTTCTGGATATATTAGCCATTATCAAAAAAGAAAAGATTAAAAAAAAAAATAAGAAAATCTGACACACTTTCAGATTTTCAATACGCCCTTAAAATTCAATATATATTAAAAGCTTATCATAATCCATGCATCTTCCTTGTATCATTATTCATGAGTGTGATTAAACAAAGTTAAAATATTTCTAACATCCTTTTTCCGGATGTAATACAATAGAAATAAATGGGAATAGTGCAGGAAAATGCACAATTCAAAGTGAATGAAAGTTTCAAAAACTTATTCAGGTGTATTCTTTATCCAAGTCAGGCGTAGCAGACGATAAAATGTCATTTAGTCATTATTTTAGCATCATGTAACGATATTCTATAAGTTTGCGCCATCTGTCGACGACTTTGTAAAATAAAAACTCAATTGTATTTTTTTTTTCTTTTGGATAGGGTAGTTTATTTCGTATATTGTAGGAACATTTTTTTTCCCCCCGCACAATAAAGAGTAGCCTATATGTTAATCCAGGACATTAACTGTCTTTATTCAAAATTTCATCCAAATCCGTCCAGCCAGTTCAGTGTGAAAAGAGTAACAAACATACATACAAATATTGACATTTATATATTAGGATAGGATTGCAAAGATTTAGATATTACGATATGAAAAATAGCAAATTTGCAGATACTTACACCTGTAAATATTTTAACTGTTTGTGGTTTAAGGTGCTGAATTGCTCAGATTATTAGATTTTGAACACCTTTGAAGTGTAATTAATATCCAGATTGAAAAGATAAGAATAACATACTCATACCTGCCAACCTCTTTAAGCCAAAAACAGGAAGACTCGGGTTGAAAAAACAGAAGATTTCACAAAAAATCAGAAGGTAATTTTTAAATATAAAAAGTAAAAACAGAAGACCCCCAGTTTACCACCATTTCTCATTATTTTTTTATATTAGTAATGCATAGAAATTAAATAGTAATAGAAAAGAGCTTACCTGAAATTTTTATACAAAACGAAGAAAGATGGAGTATTTTCACAAAAATAAAAACAATTAAATAAATGGGAATTTGACTCTATTTTTAACCAAAGTACATTGAAAAATAAACAGATTAAGATTTTTTTTTACTCCAACTAATAGTTCATCAGAAAAATTATTTTCATAACAAAGTATGTTAGCTTTAGTTTTCAACACAAATAAATTTTCTAATGATGAATTACTGACGGAGGAATGAAATGAAGTTCTGTTTTTTTTTTTTTTAAACTATCGATAAAAGATTTGCCTACAAATGCTTTGACCTCACTCATACAATAGCATTGTGCTGTTTGCTGTTGAAATGATTACGTTAATAAATGACTTTGAAATGGATTTATTTATTTACTAATTTTTTAGAATAGTTTGCAATACAATTTAATATATCAACTAAAAATTTAAAAAACAGAAGATTTTATCTTCTGGCAGAAGACCGGAACATAGCTTAAAAAAACAGAAGTCTTCTGTCAAAACCAGAAGGGTTGGCAGGTATGCATACTAGATCCAGTACATTGTAAATAGCTGTTATTTTATCTGATATCAAAGTTGGCTATTAAATGGGCAAATTACTTAACTTGGGGGGCCGAAAATCCATGTGTTGTTTGGATGTTCAATGGATTCTTTCAGTTGACAATTTTAATCTTTACATGACAGGCAGGAAAAACTGCTATTTATCCTTACTTGCTACATATGCTATGCATTCTTAGCTTATCATACTTTAAAATATTTCCAGTTATATCAAAGTAAATCAATTTGCATAAAATTACCATGTCAGTTTCTTTAGACCATCAAAAAACTGCAAATCACATTTTTCAACTCACATGCGACTAACAGTATTAATTTTTTCAGACACAAAAACTTGCAAATGTTTTTATTTTAAACTATAAAATTGCAAGTTTCAGTTTTCTTCTGACTATCAAATGATATGTATAATTTTACATTAGTACAAAACTAAAATATTTAATCTTTCATAAAAATAAATTTCATACAATGTTACAATTTACAATGGCCATACTAACATAAATCATTGTTAATCCTTCATCAAATCATATTTTAAGCATCTCAGAACTATGGGAATGACATAAAAATAAAGACATGATAACTTTCAAAATTTATAATTTTCCATAGCTATAATATCCGGCATAATTTTAAAATGAATGCTGGATATTTCATAAATATTTCCTACCCAGTCCAACGCTTAATCATTTTTAAAAGTCCATTGCAAGATAATCTGTAAGACGTCTAAAGTACACACACACACACATTTAACTTACCTTATTTGATTCTTTTTCAGCACTGTATTTCTTAGGTCTAATAGTTTCCTGCTGCTTAAATATTACAAGCAGGAAAAGTTCGACAAAATGAGGATTAGACTAAAGCCAAAGAGGCAAAATACGGAGACTGAGCGGTCTCTTCTAGGCCAGAAAGAAAAATGGTTTTTCTTTAGTTTCTTTTTTTTTTTTTTTAATACGTACGAAACTTGTCTGTGAAATGCAAGAAACATATTTCACCAAACAATAAACTCATAATAAATTTCAACTCATTTCATACATCCATAAACTATAAATACACTGGGAAGAAAAAGATCTTCTACATTATATACACACATTTTATTTGAAAGGTGAATTAAAAAAAATTCAAAATTGCTTTTTCATCATAGTTTTGATAAAGCAAGTGTAATAGCATAGCAATAAATATTTAATAAAAAAGTTTTTACCAGAAAGGGCAAATTACCGATGTCATGCAATATTGTTCTTATTTTTGTACAGTCAAACTTGTTTATAACAAGCCTTGATTTAACAAGAGAATAGAAAATATTTGGTTGGTATAATATTAAGCCTACGGGAACAATTACTTTTAACATGTAAATCCCAGTTATGGCAAGGAATATCTTTACATACACAGAATATTGATATTGACTTGTACCTCCCCAGATAAGCTAATCCTTCTCAGGTCGTGTGTGATTAAGGCAAACCTGCACGAGGGGTATCTGCCTAAGATGAGGAATGCCTAGGTAGGAGGACATTCTAAAGGGTTCTAACACGTATTCACGTTACACCTGGAGAAAACCTATCAAAACTCCAGACCGTTAGATCGACGACTGCACAATGGGACTTGAACCCAGAACCTTCACACTTCGGCCGTCTACCATTTTCAGTGATATAACCACTGTGCCATGGTTAGGCTAATCCTTCTTAGGAAAAATTCTTGAAACATTTTTTAATAATAATAATAAGACAGTCAAAACAAATTAACCAACTTTAGTACTGTACAGAAATTTAAAAAATAAGTTGTATAGTAAGTATGCATGAATATTTATGATTATTTTATGAACCTTTTTTTTTCTTTTAATGAGCATTCGGTTACAACGAGCAAATATCACACCCATTGTGCTTGTTATAAGCAAGTTTGACTGTATTTATAAGACATATAAAATTACTAATTCTTTATAAGTATCTTCCACAAATATATTAATTTTCTGATAATACTGAATAAGGAGAAAACGAAACAAATTAGCTATCATAATCTATTCTTTATTGCATTATTTAATTATAAATGAATAAATAAAAATAATACATACATATTTCTATTTTAAAAATACCTACAAATACCTCACTAATATAAAATACAATTAAAAAATGTGTTACCATTACAATGTACAGCATATGGTGACTCATTTAAAATAATAAAACATTAATTTACCGAAGGGGGGCATAGTTTTAAAAAGAAACATCAGAATATTTTATATCTGATGGAAATTAAATGATCACTAGCTATAAATGCAAATAGTAAACTTGTTAGTTTTGGTTGAGCCAAAACACTTTTGCAAAATGCCAAAAAAATAAATGTCTAATTTTTAAATATAAAATAATACATATTACAAAACTGGCCTTGAAATAAGGAAGTAGCATCTCTTACCAAAAATAACCCTGAAATGGGCAAGACCTTGCTAATTTAAGGCATTAAACTATATCTTACTAATAGTGACCTAGAGGCAGAATCATTAAATACAGAGGATGCTTACACATTTAGAAGTTTGCATAATTTTAACTTATGTTCAAAGTGTAAAGACTACTATTTTAAATGTTCGATCAATAGCTTTTTTTTTTTTTTTTTTCTGGATTATAAATCTGTAAAATGATTCCCATAAGAGAGCTTTTTGAAAAATTTTCAGAGGTAATTTCTTTTCCACTAGTTTATAGAGTTCACCAATTAAGAAGGTTTGTGTTTTAAAAGAAATATTTTTAAGATAACAAATGCACAATAGTTTAAAGCTAAACCATCTGAGGACTTTCCAGGAACATGTTGAAAAGGTACTTAGACAATCGGTAGCATAGACAGAAATATTTCATGGGGGGGGGGGGGTTACGACTATTGCAACTCACATATATGTATACATGTGTGTGTGATAAGGGAGTGAAGAATATACATTTTGTATGGCAAAAAATTCCTCATGAGGGGGGAGGAGGCTGGGACCCCCTATTCCCCCCCTGGTTACGCCATTGTATACATTGCATGCATATCTTATGCCTTCATTTTTTCAAGTGCAGTAGTACTTTTTGAAATATGAATTGTAACTTTGTCTTGCTGAAGTTTTACAAAATCACTAGGATAATTCCAAGAATTTCATTAGTTTAATTTCATGCATTTTATAACATTTTTCAATTGTAGGATAGAAATATTCCCTGTAAAATATATTCTTCAATCTAAAGTTTGTTCACATATTGAAGGTACATATTTTAAATTGGTTATTTATGTTTGGTAAGGCAAAGCACACGAGAGCTATCTACCTGAAGGGGGGAGGGGATGCCTTAAGTGCAAGACTGAGAATACATAGTACTAAATAATAACATCTATTTCCAAATCATTTGTTATTTCCAAATTTGTTAATAAACCTCTAAGATTGTGTAAATATCCTCTATAACCTCATAATATTTTTTTGCCAAAACATTGGACTGCCTAGCAGTAGCGGTGAGTAGATTTCTGCAATCAAAAAACCCTTATTTCTGAGAAGTCTACACATATTAGCCTGTCTAAGAGTAAGAGACTATGTTATATCATTTATTTATCTATTCTTTTAAACAAGATATTTTTTTTTATTTTACTTACCTTGAGGAGTTCCGTGTAAAATGTTGACTGTAACAGAACCATGAGTTTCATTTTGGGGGCTAATAACCATAGCATATAAGCTTCCGCGACGTGCAATGTCATCAATTGTTTGTGTTAACAATGCCTCATCCTTCAAGAAAAGGATATCGACTAAAATGCCAAGAGCTTTCACCCGATCTTCAACAGATTCAGCATATGCTCTGTAATTTTTGTTTTACAATAAAATATTACAATCTGCTTTTAACATAAAATAAAGCTACAGTAGAGTTCTGCTTTTCCGAACTAACTGGAACTGAACACAGTTCAGTTTAGCAGGAATAGGCAGATTTCATGACCAATATCAACATAGTAACTTATGAAAGAGTAAATTAAGTGTGGTGATTGTATAAATGGAGCCAACATGTACTGTAAGCAATCAACTTTCATTCGAATTTGATTTCAGACATAAATAAATGTATGTTTTTTTCATGAATGTCTTAATTTCTTCTGTTTTTAAATTTAAAAAATCAGTATTTTTTCTGAACTCTGTTCAGAATAAGCACATTTTGGAATAGCAGTACTCTACTGTACATTATAATACAAATGTACAATACTATTAAAAAAATAAAAATAATTAATTTTTACAGTTGTGTAAGCTGCAAGGGAGGGGAATTTTACTAATTTATTAGCTTGATTTCCCCCTCCCCCCAAACCTTACTCTATCCAAGTTAGTCTATAGGCATTCATTTATTAAGGATCAGGGATTTTCCTAGGGTCTCATTTTTGTGAATTTTAACCCCCTTTTTTTTTAATTTTTACACCAGTTTTTAATAAAAGTAACTTTTTTTTTTGGTTAAAATAATTGCTAAAACAGATTAAAATGTAGGGTAAAATGCCAACGAAGGGCCATTTTAATCAAATGTTTTCTGTTAAAGGGCTGTTTAAATCAATTGTAATTTTGTGAAGGAGCTGCAAAACTGGTCCAATTTTTATTGGCATCGACTCCTGGAGATTCAAATACAAAAAACTTGAATGAATTGAAACTTATCTTTAAAACCTATATAACCCCAGATGACATTTATCTTAAAAATTCTTCTTGGTGCAAATAATCAGATACTATCTGCTAACTTAAGGAGTTGCTTCAAAGGATTAGACTGAAACAATATAGAGTTTCATTAAAATATTTTTAAGCTAATGTGTAATTATATATGCTAAGCAGATTCTTAATTGTTAATTAAAACAATAAGGAAATTGGTCATTTCTTTCTTTGATTGCAGAGCTTATTGTTATAGCAGGCTTACTGAAGAGAATTATGTTGAAAAAGGTTTTCTGCTTCGTTTAGGATAGTAAATATTTATATGACAGAGAACTGGCAGCAGCATACTTTATTAAATAAGACACATTACATCTTCTGAGATCATTAGGAAATGAATATGGCCTTAAAGGTGTGTTCAAACAGATTTTTCGGATGCTCTGGACTCTTAAGGCACTTTTAGGCTTTTAAAATCACTGTGCAAGACCATTAGAGGACAGACTGATTGCAAAATTCACTGTCTGAACACAACATAAGAAATCACAGAACCCATCAAAATAAGGAATTAATAAAAATAGAATATAAAAAATATAAATTTTAAAGGTAAACATAAAAATATCATCTTTAAAATGTGTTACATGTTGAAACATGTTTATTAAACTATAACATTCCTTTAATACTCTCATCATATAAGTATAATTAGTATTGCTTAGATTATTAATTATATATTCTTTAGGAGATAATTTTGCAAAGTAAAATTTATTTTACTTAAAGAATAAAGAAATTTTTAATCTAATTCAATTTTAGATTTACACTTTGACAACTTGAAACACTATAAATAAAAATTAAAGATTAAAAATAGAGTTTATGAATGCTGGAGCATTTTTCAAGTATACTAGTAGAATTCAATTAGTAAAATGAATCTAACACTGTATAAACACAGTTCTTGCTTTGATTTTAGACAGCAACACATGATCAATACTGATAAGCAATACAATTGAATAAAAATATATATATATATATTAGTCTCACCTTTGCTGTTTATTTACGACAATTATTTCACACTCATTTGGCTTGGGAAATCCTTCATTAAAATAAGATTTATTTCCACTACCCGGATAATTCATAGGCCGACCGCTATTTATAAAATGGAAAAAGTTAAATACAGACATAATTAACAGAAGAAAAATTTTAAAACATGTGCGCAAAAAAATGTTTTAACAAAGCTTGAATGAACCACATGAAGATGACAGAGTACAATAAAAACAACTCAAGTAAACTCAAGTACAAAAAAAAAAAAAAACTGTGCACAAGATATTAACTTCATAAATTAAACCAAAAGAAAAGATGCAACAAGAAGGGTTGAACACGACAGATTATAAAAACACTACTTATCTTCTTCCTTTTTTTTCTTTAAGCTTAAAAAAAATGAAATGATGAAATACTTTAAATAGTAAATTAAAAAGTCTTCTACAAGAGCAAAACAAAGTAGTTTTTAATACAAAAATTGGGCAGTTATAGAAAAAAATTATAGCAGAAATTTTTAACATTCTATGACCCATAGTAGTCTTTAGGACCTATATATGACACGGGTCAAGATATCTAAATCACCAAAGTTGCAAATTTCAAATAAATAAATAAATTACTTTAATGAGGGAAAAAAGTTTTGGCAAAAATATTGGCGAATGTATTTCTTAATAAAAATTATCTTTGGCCAAAATAATAATAATAACTAGGCAAATGGGTTGACACAATTTTTAAAAAATAAAGGGGAGCTCTTGGATGACATCTAGAGATGCACGATGATAATGGATCAGTTAAAAAAAAAAAAAAAAAAAAAAGCTGAAAAAACAGAAACAGTCAAATAATTTTCTTATTTCATGATTTTTTAAAAGTTTTAATTACTTAGAATTTTAGAAATATTGATAACTTGTATTTATGGTTCATAAATATATAATTACCACATAAGCTAGTTACATTTACATGGGAAAGAAAAAATTTATATCAGAAATTTAACATTCTATGACACATAGTAGTCTATTTTACGACCTATACAAGTACTTAAAGTAATGAAAAATAAATGAAATAACTAATGATCAAGCACAACTACTTTTAAAATGTAAAAGGTCACAAGTATTTTATAAATAAAAATGACTTCATTCATTATATCTATCCAGCTTTTCATTTCATAAAATTAATCAGTTTTCAAAGAAGAAATTCAGTGATCCGGAAATGTCTTTTTTTTCTTTTCATCTGTGTGCGCGAACGCTTACTGCTTACCAAAAGATGAACAACCAATCAATCCAGTTTAAAGCATTAGCATTCTTTATTTTGATTTTTTTAAGTACAAAATGGGTTGGACTGAAGCTTCTAATTAGTGTTGGCACAGGTATACACAGACCGCAAATACACTGCCATATGGAGGTTTTCAGGCATGAAAGCCTGAAAGAGCTGAAAAGACTAACTTTGCTGCGGATTATACAGAACAAATAAATTATAATGCATTTAACACATACCCTGTTATTCTTTTATATGAATTCATTATCAAATTAACTAATATTCATTATATCACTGTATTAAGTATAACTAAATCCATTAAATTAATTTAGATACTAAATCTCAAATGTATCAATGATGTTGAAAAAGACTGAAAACTTTCATGCCTGGGTTTTTAAGGAGTCACTCTGATAGATAAAGATTTGAAAATCAACAACTTCAAGGAATAGGCAGGGTACTTGCTCTGGCTTCATTGGCCAATCCACACTTTATCAGGTGTCCCCGGTCTCTTCAGCCCTTCTGGGTATAGTCAAGGGCAGCTCTGTGGAATCTTGTCACTAGCATCATTGTACATGGTCTTTACATTTAGTACGATATACTTGTACTCAGGGGTTGCGCAGGCTCTTTTTAACATTTCGCCAAAACGTATTTTCATTCGCTAAACTAATTTTATTTTTGCAATTTGCGACGTTAGCGATCAACAGCACGACCCCTTCTTGTACTCTATCACATAAGTTGAATACCTGATGTCATCATTTCAGATCTTGTGGGTGATTGTGCAGCTCTTTATTGATCTTAGATGTCTCATTTCTGTTTCTTAGATTCTAGTCAGATCCTGGCAGTGATGCCGCTTACACGCTATAACACGTCAAATATGCAAAAAATGGATGATGGGATGCAAAAGAAAAGTTTCAACGCGTACCCCGGGACGCGTAATTTCCATCATGCAAAGTTTTGGAAAAAAAAAAAAAAAGGTGAGAGAGTAACTGCCAATTTTGGGTAAATCTCTAGTAAAACACAAACTGCTCGTGTTTTACTCGGGGAGATTGACATCGTGAACGGCTTTGTGGGCCGTTTACATGCACACAAATGCAATAATCTTCATGGATCATCACAAATCGACATGGTAACGCTTCCCCTACATGGGGGGGAAAATGCAGGATAGAAAGATCCGTAGTCGAAAGGAGGCATAGGAGTGTTCGCTTTCCCATGATGCATTGCGAGTTTTCCCATATACTCTACTTTTACCCGGGATATATATCGTGCTGTGCGCACACGTGGTTAAGCTGAAGAAAAAAGGGGATTACTTTGACGTTCTTCTCTTTTCTCCCTCCCCCACACTTCCGTTTTCATGTTAGAGGTTGTTCCGTTAGAGATGGCGGACTATCGGAATTGAATAAAGTTTTTTCATTATTTATTTTTAATATTTGCTTGTGTAAATGCAAATAATGATTTGTTTTATATTAAATCTGACAATTATTATTTAGAAATGAAATCTATAAGCTATAAAAGCGGTAAATATTTTAAACAATCTAGAAGAAAAAAGGGGGGGGGGGTTCCCATATTTTACTGTTGTATATCCTTTCCTTTCTCAAATATATTCGGATTTTCCTTGTGATAAATTTATTAATACATAGTAATTATTTTTTTTAATTAATATAAGATGGAGGAGCGCTTGAACGGTATTTTATTGTAGTTTTAATAATTTAAGATGTTGCGGCTGTTCTGTGAGTACATTTTACTTAAACATTTCTACCGATGCAGCCTTTCTCCCGGTTTTTACTGTACATACAAAAGGGGATTTTATTATTAGGATTTATTAATTATTAGGATTCAGGGCGTCATCGGGAAGGCTTTGCCGTGAAGGCAAAGTAAATGACATGCATGTCACAACAAATTTTTCTTGATTAATTATAATTCATTTTATTTATTTATTTTTTGAAATATAAGTTTTAGGTTACTTATAAATAAGATATTCATACGCATCAGCACACCAAAATGGGTGAGACATGATAACATCAGTCGTAAAATTAACCGAATACTTTTATATCGATAAGGACCCAATTTTTGGAAAAAAGGACCCGTAAATTTTGGACTCCTGGGTCCCAAGGACCCGTCTCTTCCAAAATCTAGCGACAGCACTGCCTGGATCTTCGAGGTCTATGCCTCTGAGCCGTAGAGGAAGACAGTGTAGCCATGACTTTATAAAACTTAAATTGAGTTTCTTTTCGTGTTCTCCCCTGGAGAGTTTTACTCAAGGTTCTGCAGATATGTTAGAATTTGTGCAATTTTTTTAATATCTTGTTCTCATTTTCATCAGTAAGATCACTTCCTAGGTAGGCAAAGTGTGATACTTGTTCTAGGACTTCATTTTCAATGACAATTTTTGTGCGAATAGGTTCTTTACCTTTGAAAGGTAGAGATTTAGTTTTTTCTATTGAGATTTTCATTCCATAATCTAAGCAAATTTTGTGAAGTCTATATGTTGATCTCTGTAGATCGCCTTCACATTTCTGAATGATTGTTTGGCCATCTGCAAACAGCAGTGTGTTGATGTTAGTGGCCACATTTAGCCTAATTTTTCAATGTTCGTATGATGTCATCTATGTCGAGATTAAACAAGGTTGGAGATAAACTACAGTCCTGTCTGACTCCCTGGTTAGTGGTCAACCTATTTGGTTTTGTGTGTGCCGATGAATATAAGCTTGGAAAAGAAAGATAAATAATAAAGAATAAAACGTGTCCTTTTCTGGCCACCAAATTAGTTGCGTGAAGTAATGGGAAAAGTCACTGAAATTTCAAAAATAGTATGAAAAAAGTGCCCTTTTCAGTGGCCTGTAAAGACATTGTACATTTAATTGTTAATCAATTCCTACTATTAGTTCACACTCTCCCTATAAATATTTATATATCTTCTTCAAATTTCCAATCATTAATAAAATACTTTTTATTCATCCACTGAAGTTCAAATACATTTTTAAAAACTTATAGTAGATGACACTTGGTGTTAATAGTTTTCTCAAATATTAATTCATTAATTCAATTTAATTAATTTAATAAAAAGTAACTAAAATAAAAATTTTCTTTGTTGACCTAAATAGGAATAGACTTAATTTTTTTATATTACTTGTTTAAACTAAATATTTGGTATAAGGTATCATAGAAAATCTTTTTACTAACTCAAACATGATATCTCTTGCCCACAAGAAAAGTGATAACTACACAATATTAAATTTTTTATATTATTACGTCAATAGCATAACACAAAGTCAATAACCACTTCACATTTCCGAATCAGTCTTCCAGCCAACTATATTTATAATACTTTTTTCATTGAAAGATGCAGATAAATTAGATCTATTAGCAAAATAATACAGCAGGCCTGCAATATATCTCTAATCAGTCTTCAACTCTGTGTGTGAAACAAACGCATCTGCAATAAAAAGGATGCAATTGTCACAGTAACAACCGAAAAATTAACTGTACCCTGGTTTGAATGGCATGCTTGAAGTTGGAGTATCAAACCGAGAACTGAAGCTTCCAGGGCCTCCTTCATGTCGGGAGCGGTCCATGAAGGATCGGTCTCTTGGAGAGTCATCACCATAAAAGGGTCGACCAGAATCTTTTCTTCCATGATCATCAGCTCTCTTAGAAAAACTGTGAAAACAAAATATGATAATAAATACACATTAAATTGCTTATACCTGCACACAAAATTTTCATATGTGGTTATGCATACAAACATGCCAAATTTCTAAAAAGGGAAAAGCAGATTTCTTTTGCATATATTTGGGTCATATAATGCACATATAATAAAAATGTACTAAAGAAGGAATCAACATACATTTAAACTTGTAAAACAAAAAATATATTAGACAGTATTAATTATGCTATTCTAACTGTTTCCAGCAAAGGAATTGTCTGTAGTGCTATTTTAACAAATAATAGTAATCAAAACATGTAAATGCATTAAAACCTTAAAGTTGAATTTTTTCATGATTACAAACAAGCATGTACACAATGGTATTTGTTCGGAAAGTAATAAGAATCAATTATTTATTACATGCATATTACTTTAATTTCCAAAAAATAATGCAGGCATCTAACTGAAAAGTAACAGTATTTTAAATTATTCACTATAACATGTTTTATTCATCGTTAACTCCAATGTAAAAAATGTCAGAATTTCAATTTTTTGAAATTCGGAGGGATTCTCCTAAGTTAAATCAACTGACTTAATTTTGTGAAAATTCTCAACATAGATGGCTTAAAATCACCTGAATAGCTGCATTATTTCTGTACGGAAAATTAAATTTAATGCCTAAATGTATTCTAATAAAACCTACACTTATTTTTAAAAATACTATTTCCTTAAGCTCTCATTAAATTGTGCCAACCCTAAAACTACACAAACTGCTAGAACCAACTTTCTTAAAATCAGCATATCAGCCATTTTATTTTTTGTCAAAATTTCAAAAATTATACATAAAAGATACAACAAACCACTTTGAAAATTGAAAATGTAGCAACCTACGGCTGCAACGTTGCTTTCACATGCTCTTTTCCACATAACCTTCCGATTTTCGCCCGGTGGCTAAACGCTTGAGCATTTGGAAACATGCAGCTGCGTATGTTAAGTGAAATGTCATTCGTGTGTGTAAAGACAGGCTTTATTCTGGTTATTCATTGGTTGGCAAGAGCATACAGTATCAAAAAGTGTCTGAAAGAATCTGCTTGTAGCTACATATATTAGTTAGTTTATTAAACTACTTTTCTAAAATTATATAATACAAAGGTATCTCATAATCAATTTACATACACAATTAAAAGCTTTAGAAAATAAATGCTTATGCGTACTATTATTAGATATATTTATAGAGTCAGCAAACGGACAGTTTTACGACAAGAATTGCATTTTTTTAAAACTATACATCATGCTATCATTTATTCTAATTAATATTAGAAAGCCAACTGTCCAATTTTGTTGGAGTACTATAACCCTATAGTATCACTGTAACTTAATACTGTTATTTCAAAATTGACACAACAACGGAACCATTGGCTGACTTGGTGCAAAATATTGTGTGCCAATTTAATTCTCTAATTTTTTACAATGCATGAACATTTTATACATAAATTTTATCAACAACCTCCATACGAACTTTAACTGTGCTAAATTTCACACACCTCTATTTGCACAATGTGCCGTAAAAGGGGCACAAAGATTTTCCTCTGCATTATACACAGATGCTGTTTGCCAGACACTAAATTACTTTTTTCAACCATTCATGAAATAAGAGCAATTAGTATAATGAAAAAAAAAATGAGGATTCAATAATAACATTGATAATCGTAAATAGTAAAAGCAAAATACTAATTAAATCTAATTAGCATATATAGAAAAAATTGAATATTATAGTAAAATCAAGTTACACAAAATGAAAATCCAGAATATTACATGAACAATAAAATTGTATAAAGCTTAAATTTAAATTAACAGTAAGAAAAAAATGTAAGAAGAAGTCACTGAGGATAGCACTATCAAGAAATATTATAGTATAAAAATAGCATCTACTAATGCAAAGTCTAAATTTAAGGAAACATAAGATACAAATTAATAAATACATTACAGTAAAATATATTAACTTTTTAAGATAAAAATAACTGAAGTGATAATATAAATTAAATAAAAAATAAACCATAATAGAAGTGCGATAAATAGATAATAAGCCAATTAGTCTAAATTACACGAATCTGTGAATTAATGAATGATATAGAAAATTATTATGGATTTGTATTGATAATAGAGATGTAAAAATATTAAAATTAGAAATTCATCAATGTGCAAATGCAGCAAAATATATGTAACAGGGTGTCTACTAAATTTCTAAAAGTCAATTTCCTGACTTTTTCTAGACTTTTGAGAGCTTCTAAAAAAATAAATAAATAAATAAATAAATAAAATAAAAAAGTAAGTTCCAGATGAATTCTCTGTATTCTGAACACCCCAGGATTATGAATACTACTTTTGATTCCCAATTCTACCTTTACCTCTCCGTAAACTGAACTTGTGTTTGCAGTCAGAATTCAAGGAATTTCCCCAGTATGAAAATCAAAAGAAATGTATGCTGCATGAGCATGCACAATGCAAAATCAACTAAAATTACTCAAAGTTTTTCATGTAATGTACTGATTACATTTTAAGTAATGTTGTATAATTATACAATTTACTCAATTTTCGATGCAATGTACCAATTATGCTTCACTTTGCTTTTGTGCTGCACTGCCTGCCATTCACTGTCAAATTAAAGGGAAGCGATGCCTCCCCCGTGTAACATAAAATGGACATAAATTTCAACTAGCCACCCCCACCCACAAAATTGCATTAATCATCTCAGCTGCCACTTCTTGACTTGAGCATTACTGGATTGGATACTTACGTATTATTTTGGCGGTCTGCCAACACGAGCAATTTTTTGCCAAGATAAATGCCGGACATACAAAATTATTGCTGGTTTGGAATACGATTGGTAACAGTTTGCCAGCACATTTAACAAACAAAAAAAATAGTTTGGCGGGAATGACCGCCAGAATAATACGTAAGTTGATGGATACATTGATATCACTTATTCCTCGTATTCTTTATTATTATTATTATTATTTTAAATATGCTGTTTTGTTATTTGCCATTAGAAATTAACATATTTTCAAGCAATGTAGTCTAATTATGTAATTTTCCCCTATGTTTTGTAAAACTCTTGCATTTCCCAATCTCCCATGAACACCCCACAATGTGAACAATCTTGGCCGGTCCCGTGAGAGTTCAGATTAGAGGGCGTCCACTGCACATAAAACTAGCAAGACAGTTTTTAAAATTGTGGAAATAGAAGCTTGACAATAATAAGAAACTCAATTTAATACCTGTCATCTTTTCGGAACCTGTCAGAAAATCTGTCGTCAGGCCCATGCATTGGGGATCTGTCTCGCATCATTGATGGTTCATCACGGCCATAACCA
This sequence comes from Cheiracanthium punctorium, assembly GCA_038373885.1. Lineage (NCBI taxonomy): Eukaryota > Metazoa > Arthropoda > Arachnida > Araneae > Cheiracanthiidae > Cheiracanthium > Cheiracanthium punctorium. Next base: position 647,876 of record JAWZYV010005776.1, on the reverse strand, counting down.
TAATCCCTGAACGATAGAAAAATGAAGCAAAATGAAGAAACTACTCAAAATACAAAGACGGCTGCTGTAGTGCCAAGCAATAATAAGATGAGCATGAGAAAAAACAGGTTTGTTGTAGCATCATTTAAGAGTCAGGAAAATTCACCACAAAAAAAAAAAAAAAAATTCCCCGTAAAATAATATGGTTTGGCAATTTTTTGTCAAATGTAGAAGATAGTGCAACACTGGATTCAGTTTGGGGAACTTTTCTTTTGGTGCCAGACTTGACATCTTGGTAAGTTTCAACTTATTATTGCTCTTGGCATCCCTTTACAGGGTTCATACTCATTTATTGAAATTAAATTCCCTGAGTTTTCCAGGTTTTCCAGACACATTCCTACAAATTTCCAGGTTTATCGCAAGCATAAATAAAAAGTAATGATCAGTATTCCAAATAACTAATTAACATAACTAATTAACATAACTAATTACATATGCATAAACAGATATTACTAAAAATATTGAATAAAATGTTCCTAGTACAGCATGGTGAAACTTAACTAGAACTGGGAAGAAAATAACCAATAAAATATTACTAGTAATACAAATAAGTACCTTTTCACTGAGATAATTAGTTATAAAAAAATTCTCTGAGTTTTCCAGGTTTTCCCTGAGGCATACGAACCCTGCTTTAGGCAATAGTTTTGTCCTTTCCCCATAAAATAATTTGATGTTTGAACCCTTAGGGGGGGGGGGGTGTCAGAATATATTCGAGATTTTGATTATTTAAAACTTATAGAGCTCACAATTATGATTACGATGAAAGATATTTGAAATGAAGGACCCACTTTTCCCCTGTTCAAATTGATCAGCACACTGAAAAACAATAAGTGGAGTTACATAGATAGGAATGTTGTTAATCTTTTTCAGTCCAGCAGGCTGGGGGAGAAAAATATATAATTCAACAAAGAATTTTTAACCCCATTTTCAGAAAGGTACCAATGTAAATATGTCTTTTGTTTCACTGTTTGGATTTTTATGCATGTAATAACACGACTCATGGAAAATGGGGGGGAAGAATTCTCATGATAACTGCAATCTCGGTCTCAAATACAGGCATGAAAGTGCAAATTGGCAAAAAAGACTTTTGTGTCGCATGCAAAGTTTAATCAAATTAACATACAATCAATACATTACTGGTTGTTAATACCTTATATATTCATTATTTAGCCATATATATTCATTATAATACCAACCTGGATGGAGCTGAAAAAGTCTGAATTCCGCCAAAGGACGGAAAACTTTTATGCTTGAAAATATTTAGTGGGATAACAGTTGTCTTAGTAGCTTGTGGATAACAAACTTTTCAGAGGGGGGGGGGGGATACATGCCAATAGAACTGATTAAATTTTTAATAAAAATTAGAAATTCTTACCTGGACCTATCGTTAAAAGGCTTATCTCGAGCAGGTGAAGGTCGGCCCCCTCTGCCGAATGGAGGTCTCCCTGACCTTCCTCTGCTAGAATCTAAAATAATTGTAAAAAAAAAAAAAAAAAAAAAATTAATTTATCAATATATTAACTTTCTTAACAATGAGAACTGTTTTTGAATGCTTGAAAAAATATGATACCGACTGCCTCCATAGTGAAATGATGTATGACGTCCTGTAGTTTTTCTCTGTGGATGTAAGAGTACATGTATTTTTAAAAATTCATTGCAACAGGAAATGCTTATTTTCTTGATAACAAAGAAGTTAAAATACGTAGTGTTGACTCTAGATTAATTTGGCAGGGCACAGCGCCCCTTTTGTCCTCTTTTTAGTGCCGGGTGGCCTTTTTGTCATCTTTTTAGTGCCGGGCGGCCCTATTTCTCTTCTTTCTGCGCCCTCTTTGCTTTTACATTTTTATTATTATTAGTCAACAACCAGCACTTTTTATTTCCTACATACCATTTGCGGCCCATCACGATAATACGTTAATTAAAACGGTTACGATTGGGTACAATAATCCCATCATAAAAATAAGTTCGATTGAAAACGGCCCTTTCACAAAAACCGATGAAATCCGATCCCCCCCTCTTATTACGCTACAGTTTTAATTACATAAAAGTGGAGTAAATGCAGAATTTAGTAAATCAGACTATTGACAAGATTTGGTATTCTAAATATTCATATTATACACCTTCTGCTTTTAAAATTCTCAACATTTTAATGAATGAAGAAAGGGAAAAAAAAAAAAAAAAAAGCAAAAGAAAGTTAGTTCTGGGAAAGGATGTCTTCAGAAAACAAATTGTGTCATAAGTTAACAGCTAGGTTATTCATAAAGCAAACTGTCATCAATTTAAGCTTATTTTCAGCTGAAAAAAAAAAAAGAATTCTGGAAGGTTTATTAATAGATAATTTGTTTAAGTACTTTTGGCACCAGGATGTTGATTATTTTAATTATATTAAGCTGATTAAAAACATTTGATAGTTAAAATAAATATTGATTAGTACTTTTTTTTATTTTACAAAGATTAAAGCAAGGTTTAAGAAAGAAAATTTAGTGTTTTTAAAGAGACCTTTTTAAGTATGTTACAACAAATTAAAAATAAAGCTTTATGAAAAATAAATTATTGAAAATATTTTAAACTTTATTTCATACCTTTGGACAATTCTGTGAGTTAAAAAAAATATTAATTTTATAACTGCTAAAAAACTTACATGTAGTAATTATTTTTATTTATTTTAAAGAAATATAGTACTTTTTAAAAAACTTATATTCACTTTTCATGAATGAGCAAGCATTAAATTAGAAGTGAAAGAGGAATAACAAATATATTTCAGTGATTTGATTTGATATGGTGTTGTACATTCCAACCATAGTACGTATTACAAAATTGCATGACTATGTCATTTTTTCCAGCAATCTTCTGTATTTTGAATTAAATTTCCCCAATTTCTGTAGTTATCAATTGATGGATGAGTTAAATTGTTTGATGCAATTTTAATAATGCCTAATAGTAATAAGGGTAACTTTGAAAATCTTTACTTGGTACTCATTCAATAATTATTGCAAACAAAAGAATTTAAATAAAATTCTGATTTATATAATTAAATTTTATACATCCTGCATTGCAGAAATTTTATTATTTTTATTACATGCTAAACGCATCTACCCTAATTCACTTACACTGACAGTCCTTTTCTGTTTAAAAGTTTGTACCAATATAGGTGAAATATCATATATGAATGAGATCCAGTAATTGTGGTCCAGTAGTGATAGTGTGATAAAATGGAGGAACAAAAATTAACAGTCCCTCTGCCTTCCCCTACTGCCTAACAAATCATGTCTGGCTAAAAATTTCTGAAATCTTCTTCAATAAATGTACTATTCTTATAAATAATAAACATGTATGTCATGTAATTTTGAGAAAAAAAAAAAAAAAAAAAAAAGCAGAAAATTCAACATTACTTATATTAAAACTTCTTTATGCTAGAAGTTTGGTTTTTTTTAAATCAAAACTTCTAGTTATGTAGATGTAATTCACATAGTCATGTTTAGACCAAAATATAATTACTTCTACTGGATATTTTCTCCAAAAGAAGGGGGGGGGGCCTAAGACAAATTGGAAAAAATCTTACTATGCATTGTAAGTCAGAACACATATTACAACTCTACATGTTAAAGTTTCGGGGATCAGATCGTTTCAAACCAGTTTCTATATGTTATCTACCTGTACATTCTCATGGAACCCCAAAGTGCCCTTTTTGAGAACAGGGTGCCCCTTTTGAAAATTCCCCCCATGGCGGCCCTTTTTTTCTAGAGTCAACACTAAATACGGTTACCATTAAAAATATTTCAAGAAAAAAAAAGGGGGGGACAAGAATGGGTTTTGCTAGTTACATTTATGTTATTTATAAGGCTAGTAAAATATTAAGTTTGCAAGGAACACAACTGTACTGTTAAACAATGAACACTACAGCTTAAGGCTCCAGATACATTTTTAGAAAATGTAAAGAGAAAAGAGTTTCTGCTAATTATAAAAAAAAGAAACATTTGGGAAAAGAATCCCTTAACTACAGAAGGGAATTGAGCAGGGTTTGTCAAGAAAACTTTCCCATTGTACAATTTTTGCGATTTTTCATACTTATTAAGCTGTGTTTTGTTAAAATAATTTACAAAACAAATCAAAATGCAGGGTAAAACTAGGCCCATAGCCAGGGAGGAACATTTGGGGGCAGTTACCTTCCAACAGAAAAAAAAAAAGTAACCCTTCTCAAATTTGCAGATAAGACAAAATAATGATTTAAATAAATAAAAAGTTGAACTAAAAATATTAATGAAAGAAAATCAAGCAATTTAAAGTTCTCAAATACTGCTTTACCACCACTAAAGTATATTCAGGTTCTTGAACAGTGGGAGTACTATAAGGAACAATTTTTAAAAACTAACATCAATAAATAGACAAGAATAAGAAAATAATATACAGCACTACCATTACCATGCATTATTTTTATTGAAATAAAAAGGTAATAAAATAAATGGTAATAAAAAAGTTCTTTTTATAAAATTAGAACATGCAATTAAATTCATGGTTTGTGATTTTTAAAATTTTATTTAAATTTGCATAAGATGTTATGTATTTTTTAAGGGAAGGTCTAAAAAATTTTAGACATGAATTATTTTACATTTTATAAAAGTAATATGCTATTTTAAACTATATACAAAAACATTTTAAGCTGTTTCCATGGCAGTTGGCAGTAGCTATGATTACTGAAGTATTTACTTTTATCCCAAGTTCTGCAGTTTAATAATTTGTCTATTTTATAAATAAAATAACTTAGATTTTCAAACTTAACTATTAAGGAACATGATTTATTCGTGTTATTACTGAAACCAGAAATTTTTCTTTTAACCAAATAGCTATCGTTAAAGTTCCTGCTTTCTACCTCTAAAACTTGTTTGACAAGTTACAACAATGGATAGATATGCCCCAGGCTGATAATTGCGAACTCACAGCTTCAAGTCGAAAAGTGAAGATTTAAAAAAGAAGAGATGGTTATGAAGAGTTGTGGAAAGAGATTTTCTCCCTGTTCATAGTTTCTTAGTTCTTAGCTACTGGAAAAACAATAGGCTATTGAAAAAAAAAAAAAACTATGTAAAAAAGCAAAATAAATTATAGTATTAGCATGGATATAGCGCAACCCCAAAATGTTTCATCAAGATAATTAGAAAAACCCTACATTTACACCTTGAATTTAGCACAAGTTAGGTGTTTAATGAGAAATTATCTATAAAAATATTGTGTTATATTCGTGCTAATACGGTAGCATATTGATGTAATTTATTACTAAATTTAGGAGAGTTTCTCTAAATGTTTTAAGATATATAAAAATGTAATATTAAGATATGGTTTTTTGAAGATTGCTTTAAAAATAAAAGTTAATTTTTTTATGATTAAATATTTGAGTGTAAAATCCTATACTGAGTAATTACTTTTTAAAGCTATGTTAGTGTGCGTAACAAAACTACATATTTTAATTTTGTTCTTTACTTCTGAAGAATAAGATTATATATTAAAAAGTTATTTGTTCTGAAGTACCCAAATCCATTACATACATACAAAGAGCCCAGGCAAGGGTCTGTTTCTGAGAAATTTGGGTCCTTTAATGGACCCCGCAGAAAATATTTTATCCTATAAATGGATCTTTTACAAAATATTTTACCTTAAAAATGGACCCTTCATAATATTTTTCATTTAAAAAACAGACCTTTCATAAAATTCCTCCTCAGGTAAACGGCCCTTTCACAAATCTAATTATTTAATTTGATAATGAATTTCAATTAAGTTGTCACATACATTACAAATTTTATAAAATTAATAATAAAATGTTTGAAATATAATATTGTGCATGCAATTGTTTTATTTAAAAATGTAAAATAAGATAATATTAACTGCTACTTCATCTTTCAATGCTGAGCTAAGGAAAAAGAACTTTGAACAGGTGAGGGGGGGGGGGAACAGTACAAATGTCACACACATTATTATGGAATTGACCTGTAAAAAGACTGATGAATTGGAATACTCATATGTACATTTTTTTTGGTATGATGCAATGTTAACATTAGTAAGCAAATTTCTGCATTAAGTCTCATTTATTATAGAAATGCCTAAGGTAGAAATAAGTTTTCCCTTACAAACATAAAATATAAATTAATCTCATGGCAATTTTATTTTCCCCCTGTTTTCCTGATTTCTAAATTCTCAGAAATTTTCCAGTTTTTGAGGTCACGAACAGCCATGTAATTAAAAAAATAATATTTAAGTGGGATTCATATTATGACATAAATATTTTTTTAATATTTAATATTCACAAAAAAATTCTGAAATCCGGAAAAACAAATCAGAAAAATTCTGGAAATTCAGATGTAAATTCTGATATACAAACACCGCTGACTACCGAATCCCGTTTTGCAAGGGTTATAGGGCTTTACCAGTAAGCCAAAGAATATGAACATGAGCTCAAGAGAATATTAGGCTCCAGCACTTTTTTTTTTTTTTTTTTGCTAGAAATTGTTCTAGTTCATAGGTCCCTGCCTATGAAAGGCAGAGACGTATGTAGCTTTGCTAAATGAAGCTGACATTGTAACATTGTAAATGCAGCATATTTAGAATGCAGTCTAAAACTACAAAATCAATTTACTGAAGAAAGATTTTAATCAATATATATATATATATTAATCAAAGGACCTCTTGAGGTGTGTGCATGTAGGGCGGGAGCTGAGAGGAGAAGAAAGCAATTAGAAATGCATAGTCATACTGGGGGCACTGTGGCCCCTTATTGAATAGCCTGGCTATGGGCCTGGGTAAAATGCAAAAAAGGCTGTTAAATTGACTGTGTGAAGGGACCATTTTAATTGATTTTAATATTTAGAAATGGCCACAAAACAGACTCAAATTTTACCTGCATGTGCCGAGTAATACCAAAATTGTGATCTTACTAAGAGATCAGAGTAAATTTCACAACACTATGTCAGTAAAACCACAATACAACAATACTCTAGGGACAACATAAAATGATTGTTCTAGAAGGATGTATCGTTATATTGAAGGGAGATTATATTATATTGAATTTTGAGGGAGGGCAAAATTTTAGTGTTATAGAGATTATTGTATCAAATATTGCTATAGTGAGGTTTTACTGTATAAATATATTTTTTCTAAACATACCAAACCGATCGGCATCATCTCTGCTGGATTTATCATTATCTGGACCTCCAAACTTTCTAGGTTCTCCTAAATCCATTTTGTTTGGATTGACACCAGCGTCCCCTCCTCTTCCTCGAAAACTCATATTTATGATCTAGAACAGGAATGAAAAGCAATGTTTAATCATTTATGCCATTATCAGGCATGAAAGTGCGAATTGGCAAAAAAAGACTGAACTTTGCATGCGACAAATACAAAACAATCAAATTAGCATACAATTAATACATTTATCAGTTGTTAATACCTTATATATTAATTATTTAACTAATATAACCAGGGGTAATACAGCCTACCAATAAAATTTCAGGACAGTTTCAGGCGAGAAAATATTCTTTGGTGTCAATTTATGTCAAACACAACATAAAAATTTAACTTTTTAATGCAGTATCATTGTTTTTTTTACTTAAAAGCAATACACTGATCTCAAAATTAGGTTTTTCTTCATTTTCAATGTACAGTTCATGCTTTAAAGGTTCATGAGTTTGTAGGTAGAAGAATTTATATGAGCATAACATATGAGACAAACCATCCTTCTACAAAATAAATTTAACTCTTTCAGGACGAGCAGGTGGTCGAAAATCAGTTCCTTTGAGTCCGAGAGTTCCGGTGTGGGAATTTCTTAGAATCGACTCTCCCACTTTACCTCGGGGTTGCAACACGTATGGGGCGTGATCGTCCTAATCAATCAATGCTTTCAGATTTACTTGCAGTCAACCATCTTATTCACACTGCCTAGTTACAATTAATTCTTGCCCCCCCCCCCCCCCGCACCCGCAGGCAAACTTTTCACTGAGTGAAATAGAAAGCCGCCTCTCAAAACACCCGTTTCTATTTCCCTAAGGTATACATGTTTTTCCCACCTGTTAATATACCTCCCACCACTATTTTCCGCTCATCCGCCCGAATACAGCTCAGCCCGTCCTTAACCACCTGAGCCGTCGAGGGCCGACTTCGTACCGAAAGGGTTAAAACCATCATAAAAACTGATTTATATGAAATAAGTGAACTTATTTTGCACTATAAATTTTATTCAATAAAATTTACATGACTGATTAAACATATTTCCCTAGCACTATAACATCATACTTTTATCTAGATGTTATAAAGAGACTTACAAATCTATTATCAAAAAAAAAAAAAAAAAAAAAAACTAGTAGGAAATGATGATACAGTAGAGAGCCAGAAATCCGCACAGCTTGGGACCATGGCTTGTGCGGATTTTAGGATTTTGCGCCGTAAAATTCATCATAATCAATAATCATTACATTTCTGATTTTAAAAAAGTAAAATACAATTACAATGAAATAAAAACAGTCAAAAGTATTTCACTTATATTTTCACATTAAATATAAAAGCATAGGAGAAAAAAGAAAATATTACAAGAAGATTAGCAAAGCAAATGGTTTCAAAATTTCCTTTTTCTAATTTTGAAAGCATATTGTATGGTAATTTGTTTTAAAATATCATTTTTTCCTACTTCAGTTTCTTTTTCTTTCTTTCTTTCTTTCCTTTATTTATTTTTGCAAATTGTATATTATCATTAATTCTATATTTGTTACAGAACTTTGCTGTTCTAAAAATTTAAGCTATTCTTCTCCTAACTTTAAACTTTTATGAAATGGATTTTATTATTATTATTATTATTATTACCCATGTTTTCATCATCAGAATCATACTTATGTGGATTCAAGACACTTTTAAACAATTTCACCACTGGCGGATGACTTCGAATTTCATTATTTACATCAGAGAAGGTGTGCGGATTTGGGACGTTTGCAGATTTTAGGTCGGCGGATTTTTGGCTCTCGACTGTATTACATTAAAAGTTGAAGTTATATTTATTTTATTAATTATTTTATTTTATTATATTAGTTATATTTATTTTAATAAAGTTTTCTTTTAGACTGAAATTGTTTTCTTTTGAATACAAAAATTCATACCTAAAATGAAAGGGGGTTTAGAAATATGGTCGCCTTAGGGTAACGAGAGAGGTTCTTCCTGCCATCATGAAGTTTGGTGAATGCAGTTTGCGATGCAGCCGTCAATTTTTGATGCGAGAGTTTGGATCTGATTAAACTGAAATATTTCAGGAAGGCAAACAAAATTTCAGGAGATTTCAGGATGAATTTTAATTTTTCAGGAATTTAAGGACATGTACGACCCCTGTATAACACTGCTTGGATGGAGTTGAAAAAGATGGAATTCCGTTAAAAGACAGAAAACTTTTATGCCTGCATTATGCAATCTTTATTACATTTTGAAATAAAGAAAAACAAGGCAATCTTTAATAGAACTTTTCAGAAATTAAATTTGTTCTTTTGATAAACCTTACTACATAAATCTTGAATGTTTATATGTAAACTGTCACTCTTAATAACAAATCAAGTGTTTACTACATAAGTTTTATTTGTTGCAGAAGCAAGGATGTACTCTCTACTGACAAATTTAACATCATTTGCATGTTAAGTCATATTGTTTAGCACTATACTGTAAACAGGTAACATCAATGTTTTGCACAACTTTACACTGTTTGGTTTATAAAATACATATTTAAGTAAATGTATAAATTGCAAACTGGATAAGTGTTTAAAATAAATAAAAACTTTGTGAAAAAAGCACACATAAAAGGTTACTTATAAGGCGTAACGATCGTTTCGACCAAAAATTCTTTCGGTCTTCATCAGACAAGCCCTTCCGTCATACAGAGCAGAGGGAACTCTATGCTCTGTATGATGGAAGGGAAGGGAGAGAATTTAAAAAAAGGGCACTTTAAGGTTCCACGAGAATGTAATTTTATTTAAATTCTTTTGTTCGCAATAATTATTGAATGAGTACCAAGTAAAGATTTTCAAAGTTGCTAAATATATACCACTAGCTGCGTGCCCGTTCTTCGCACGGTAGGAAACGAAAATTTTCCTTACATGTGTAATTAGAATTTATTCGTCATGTAGAATTTTTTTTAAAAAGAGCAAAATTATTTGACTCTTGATGTAAAGTTTGCGTCATGAGTACTAACCTGGCATCATTGCAGTATAATGACTCAAAAAACTACATCAGTGTCATTCACTATCAAAAAAGTGGAAAGCTTAATGGTTTGCAGAAAACTCCTGGCTTTCAAAATGTCTTATTTCTACATCATACTGTTTTTTAGGCTCAAGTTGTAGCATTAAATACCTAAGACACTACATGAAATGGACAACTATTTATTTCTTTCCGAACATGTACCATATAAGGAAAGTATTGTAATCATGAAAAAATTCGACTTCGAGATTTTGGTGTATTTACACGTTTTGAGGTTTTCTGAATTCATTTATGCTATTTTCAAGAGATGTTTTTAAAATAGCTGCGCACCCGCTCTTCATACGGAAAGAAGCGAATATTTTACTGCTAAAATCATATCTGCATGTGACAAAACAGAATTTCATTTTTAAAAAAGTTCAAGTAATCTCCTCTGTTGAAATTACTGCGGGATATATTAACGCAAAGAATTAGAATTACTTTTCGTTTAGTTGGTTGTAAGACAACCGTTGAAAAAGGATAAACACTTTTAATTTCATGAAATATTTATTAACGTGGTATATTGTGATTTATTCATATTATTCTTACAAATCTAATAATACTACCTATTACGTACATTAATACTATCTATCTTCGCTTCTCCCTCTTCAAGGCTCCCTTAAAAGAAACAGCTTAGATTATTTGGCCCCAATGGGATCTTTTGATTCTATGGCGATTCTTTGCAATTTACGCATTAGCATAAATAATAATCATTTGACATAATGGTTGCCATTAAGGAAACTCTCCATATATATTTAATTTATACATAGTTTTATAAGATTGGCGTATTTAGCGCCGCAAACCATTTCATCTTACTGTGGGGAGAAAATATCCAAGGGGTGCCATTTTAAATATCCATGTATCAATATAGCGATATCTTTTATATCCTCCATAGTCCTGTCTCCTGAAAAACATCAAACTGTGTAATCTCGAGGAGCTACTTATTCCCACTTTAATTGTGACAGGGCGTTAGAGTTGCAGAGTTTACAAATTTTACGCATTTTTTAAATTTATGACGTCACTGTTTGACTGCCGTAAAGGAAACCCCGGTTGGTTGAGGGAGTTAATTTCGATATTTCGCATAGTAGTTTTCAAACGGTATCATTAAAACTTTGCGTTATGCAGGACCTTTATGGAGAAACGTAATTCAACGTTTAAATAAAATTATACTCGCAACCTGCATGCATATGTTAGGCAACGCCTGCGCCATAATTAAATGCCAAAAATAAAAATAGTAAATAGAAAAATTTTAATATATCGCGCTTTGAAACGAACTTTGTAACTTTTAAAATGAACATTTTCAGCACTGGGAAGACATTTCAATTTTTAAATAAGCACCAGATTAAAATACCACTTCTAATAATAATAGTGAATTTCTTAGTTTATTTCTACAGTAAATTTTAATCAAAATATCGTCTCCCTGTGTTGAAAATAGAGCTGGAATAAATGAGTTTAAATTATGGCGTAATTTTTATGTATCTTAAAGCATTTGACGTCATAGATCCTCACTTGCGAATTGAAATTCTGATATCCCATTTAAAAACTCGATTGGTTGAAAAAACCCTTTTTGGACTATATTCCGTATACGGTGCTTTGTTTACATGTCAATGGTTTGTTTACAAATCATTAGCGAACAATCTGACGCGAGAGTGAGCGATGCACCGCCAACTGCCGGTGGTAGTTGTGACTGGCAACCATAAAGAATACGTGTTTCGTCAGGTTTGGGAATTTGAAATTGTTTGCGTTATTGATGGAAGGGAATGAAATGTGTTATGTTAATATAAGAAAAGAATTTGTGGGTGTTTGTTAGAAATATAGTACGTTATAAGCCGGTGGGTGTTGGGGACATTTCTGAGCGGTTATTTACCAAAAAAATAGAGGTAAGTGTTCTTTTTTAACGAATCTTTCGATGTTTAAGGTTTTTAATGTGAATTTTAAATTGATATTTGAAGTGTTTATGTTTTCGTAAGTGCTATTTACGTGCTATTCTAATCATACTGACTTTATAAGAGGTGTACAACTAGGTTGTTTAATCCACCGATGTTTTTTTGAGTTGAAAACGGTCCACTGGTTGCATAGTTTACATAGCTGTACAACTAGGTTGCTGAATCCACTGAGGTTTTTTTAAGTAAAAAACGGTCCACTGGTTGCATAGTTTACATAGCTGTACAACTAGGTTGCTGAATCCACTGAGGTTTTTTTAGTTAAAAACGGTCCACTGGTTGCATAGTTTACATAGCTGCACAGCTAGGTTGCTGAATCCACTGAGGTTTTTTTAGTTAAAAACAGGCCACTGGTTGCCTAGTTTAGATAGCTGTACAGCTAGGTTGCTGAATCCACTGAGGTTTTTTTAGTTAAAAACGGACCACTGGTTGCCTAGTTTAGATAGCTGTACAACTAGGTTGCTGAATCCACTGAGGTTTTTTTAGTTAAAAACAGACCACTGGTTGCCTAGTTTAGATAGCTGTACAACTAGGTTGCTGAATCCACTGGGGTTTTTTTAGTTAAAAACGGACCACTGGTTGCCTAGAATGACTAGTAAACATGGCGACAGTCGCTGGAGCTTGGCGGTCGCCAAGCTCCAGCGACTGTCGCCATGTTTACATGGGGTGGGCACCGGCTTGTATGATTTTACCCCCTTTTTTTCTAATCCTTTCTGTGGCAACAACCGAACATAAATTCTCGTGCCGTGATCGCAATGTAATGAATGGCGTAAGATCGCGTTGATGCTATTAAATTCTAAACATTAGGCTACATTAAAATTAGTAAAAAATCACCTAATTTACATAATTTTTTCGTTTTTATTTTAAAAGAGGGAGAAAAGAATGTTTCACTATTTGTCAAAATATCAAAAAGTTATGACGGATAGAATTCAAGATGCGGCAGTTTTAAAATTATTTTACGAAAAATTTGCGTAAGCAGATGCTTAGTAAAAAAATTCCTAAAAATCGGTAAATCATGTTAGGTATTCAGAACAAACTGTTTTTAAAAGAAAATTTTCTCCTCTATTCGATGATACAAATACCGTTTTGCTGCGAGCGTAATTTCCGCTGTTATTACGAATTAGGCGAGAAAAAATGCCAAAAATTGCATAAAACATAAAATAAAAAAAATTCTAGGTCAAATTTTGAAAAAATCGCTTCGAGGTGCACAACTACATATTTACATCTTCCCGAGTACGAAATTTGGTGTTTCTAGGTTTAGCCGTTTGTCCGTAACACTGCCGACAGACACACAGACACATTCTTTTATAATAAGTAGAGATTATTACTATTTGACATTATTTAGAATAATTGCATCAAACATTTTAAGCCATCCATCAATTGATAACAATAGAAATTGGGAAATTGAATTCAGAACACAGAAGATTGCTGCAATAAATGACTTAGTCTTGCAAATTTTGTATTACATTCAATGGTTGGAAAGAACAATACCATATCAAATCAAATTACTGAAATAAATTTGTTCTTCCTCTTTCACTTCTAATTTAATGTTTGCTCATTCATGAGTGATTATAAGTTTTTTTAAAAAACACTATCCTTTAAAATAAATAGTTTTTTAACTCTCGGAATTGTCCAAAGGTATGAAATAAAGTTTAAAATATTTTAAAGAATTTATTTTTAATAAAGCTTTATTTTTAATTTTTTGTAAAATACTTGAAAAGTCTCTTTAAAAACACATAAGAAAGAAAAAGTATTAAATATTTTTTTTTAACTATCAAATGTTTTTAATCAGCTGATTAAAGTAAGTAACATCCTGTTGCAAAAGTACTTAAACAAATTTTATATTAAAAAATCTTCCAGAATTATTTCCAAAAATTTTTTTTAGTTTTTAAAAACTGAAAATAAGCTTAAATTGATGATAGTTCGTTTTATGAATAACCTAGCTGTTAACTTAATGACACAATTTGTTTTCAGAAGACATCCTTTCTCAGAACTAGCTCTCTTTTGCTTTTAATTTTTTTTTCTTCATTCATTAAAATGTTGAGAATTTTTTAAAAATCAGAAGTTATATAATATTAATATTTAGAATATTTTCTTGATGATCATGACTGCAAGGTCAGGAGTTTTTCAAGCCTGTTATCCTTTTACGCCTCTGCGGGGAAATACAGAATAGCTGTTGACGAAGAGGTGGAGGCCATCAGGACTGCTCTAAAGCAGCTGTTGGCCCTCGAAGATACATTTATAAGAGTGGTTTTGTTCTCCGATTCGCAAGCAGCAATCCAGGCTATTGGCTCAACTAGTCCTCTTTCATCGGACGAAATCATTCAATGTCGGGACTATGTGCAAAAGTTGGTTTTAAAGAAGAAGCAATTGGCACTTCAGCAGATTCCTGGTCATTGTGGAATAAACAGGCTGATTTCCTTTCAAGAAGGGGCTCGAGATTGCTTCAGTCAAAATGCTCAACAATTTCTTATCACTCCATTAAGTTGTATATTAAACAAATTATGGGTCCACCCGGGCAGCAAGATAAAAACAAAGATGGGAGCCGGCAGGACATTTAGAAATAACTAAACTAACTAAAGGACCGAAATGGGGGCAGAATCAGGGTTGGCATGGTTTAAACCAAATGTTTTTTTTTCTCAAAAAAACCAATTGGTTTTTTTAAAAGAATAATTTAAAATTGCGAATACTACAGATAGAATATGTTCTGATATCTTTTAAAATTATCCTTATAAGTATCAACAATAAGTTTTTATATCAATCTAACAGATATCTTATTGTTTTATCATTATTAAAAATTATTAATTAAACTTTAATTATAGACTGCATTTTTAATTTGCTTCTAAAATAGAGGTTTTGTGTTTTAACAACTTATTTTTAAACCTTAAAAATATCATTTTGAACAACTTATCACCATTATTATAGATGAATCTAAGTGCAAGATTCCATGTAAAATGTAGTAAACAGTTAATATTGTATTATATTTTATACTAAATATAAAAAATAGTAGTTTTTTTCCAACCCTGGGCAGAATGCTGAAACTTAAGATAGAATGAGACGGCAAACTGAAGGACCACACCGGGCACCCAATAACCTCAGCACTACACTGCTAAAGCAAAAGATCGTTATTATGCTCTAATTTTGGCAAAAGCATAATGTGTTCCAATTGCTGTATTCACAAAATGTCGCAAATCGCTCAATTTGAGTGGATAAAGCCACTGAACATGGTAGAATCAGACAGAAGGTTGCCCTGCTGCAGATAAGTTGAAAAAAAATATTATGTTAAAAATATATATATAAAGTTAAACAGAACTAACGTTTTCTTTGAACAGAATTTTTTTGCATCGCAGGGGGCGGGACTTTGAAATATAGTCTTTAAATAGAAAGTGTCGTTAAACGGAGAGCCAACAGTAATATAGTAAAACGTTTCATTTCATTATTCTTGGGTAATTCCGTGTGTGACTTACACAACATTTGAGATTTTCCGTATGTTTCACTTTTGTACAAAAGTGTAAATTAAGAATAAATTTAAACTTTCAGAAACGAATCATAGAAGAGTAAAGTAAATACACATGTATTATGTTTTCAATAAAAATTTGTGCGATTTTTAATGTTTAAAAAAATAAAATAACTGTTTGTGACTGACACGACGCAAAAAGAAACTGGCTTAGACTTACTTTCACTTATATTAAAAATTCTGCTCTAGATTTAGTTCTTAAAATTTGAAACTCACATGAAATATCAAGAATAGTGCATACAACAATAATAAGAATCAAATTCGAGTTAAAAAAATTTTTTAAATCTTTTATTTGAGTTATCTGCTTGTGATTGACACGACAGATAATGTGTGACTTGCACAACATCTGCAAATATTCAATCTGAAAACACAAGTTTGTTCATATAAAAACACAATTTTTTATTTCTTTTACTGTCTAGTATACTTTTAATCTTTAATAAAAACTTTATATATTTATTAAAATAGCATTAATGATTTTATGCTTCTTTACAAAGTAAAAATCAACACTTGGGTATACATTCTTATGGAATTACCCTCTTATAAGAAAGCATGAATGTCAAGAACAACTTTTGTTCTATTATTAACATTACTTTTGAAATGTTTTAACTATAAGTGAATAAGAATTTTTTGTACATTATGCAGGGTATTCATGCTACACAGCACAGAAATTTCATTATTGTTAAAATGATTACAAAATCAAAGTTAACACACAGAAAAAAAAAAGTATAATTTAAAACCCTTATGACCAGACTTTCATTTTAAGCCATACAGACTGACAAGTTTTCTATAAATTTAATTATCATTGTCATCTTAGATTTCAGGCCTGTTACCAGTTCATAATATTTTTTAGGAGAAATTACAAAAATGCAATTTTACGCATTTAAATTATGACTTTAGAGAAGAGGCCATGTAGAGCCAGGCACGATGACCAGAGGTCTGTTGTCAGGGATCAATGTAGATGATACTTAGGTTCCACTTTAGGTTCTAGCAGCAAGTATTTTCTTGATTTTGCCACAAAATTCAATTTTTCTTGCATTTCCCTGATCTTTCTTCAATTTCTGCAAATTTCCCTGACTTTTTTCCCCAAATCCCTGACCAAAACTCATTTCCCTGACTTTCCAGGTCTATAGAAACCCTGTATATAAATCATATATAATAACTGATTACACAATCTAGATACACTGTGTATTAACTGTAAATTTCACTGTTTACATTAAAAGTTATCGCAGATTTCAGAGAGTTGACTGTAAATAAAAATCATTTTCAAGGGGAAATCTCGCCGCAATTACCAATCATAAAATGGAATTTTATATGGAAAAGCAATGCATAAAAACATACATTCTGAAATTCTTAAGGTGTATTCTAAATTTCTAAGGCGTGAAATATGCATCTAGAGGCGCTATCGCGATCACTGGTTATACTAATACCTTAAAAAATAACTAAATATAAAAATGAATCTAAATTACACAGCACTAAATGCAACAATACTAATCAAATATAAAAAGAAGAAATTTCACATTGAAACAAACACATTAGCTAGTCATTGCCATATCATGTCTTTTATTGCACCGAAAAAGTCACCAAAGAAAACAGCACCAAAATGGATTGATATTGAAGCTGCAATTAATTTGTTTGTGTACGGTTACATACAAGTACACAAATATATTCTACGCTTAAAAACTAACTATAAATATATAGTAATAAAGAGAGATCAATAATTTTTTAATTTAGTCCTTATATTTATAACTAGCACAAATCTCTGCATAAATATATCCATATGAACTTTTTGAATAATAAATGAACAGTTTTTAAGATGATATGAGAATAATAAATATAAAAATATTTTTTGATACAAATATGTAAAATATTAAATTTCTTAAATCAGAATTTTTGAAATATACAAAAATGTCTGGGGTACCTGAAATAAGCGGTCTGGGAGAAAGTGGCGCTGATGCTTTGTCGGCAAAAGGCTATAAATTTAACTTTACTAAACTGATGAACAGACGAAGATACATCTTGTACATACACAAATGTGATTTAACATCAATTTAAAACGCAAAATTCCAGCGAATTTTTCTACCAATCGTTAATTAGCAATTAATCTAATCTAACTGAAAAATTATTTAAATTTCGATTTTATATAATTTGCAATAACCTATTTTACAAGCAAAACATCATAAGCCTAAATGGCATCGGTAGTACACTAATATCAAATACTCACATGATATAAAATACAAGCGAGATTACAAAAGGAGAACTAAAGTAATAAAGAATAAACTAATCAATCAAACAAACCTTATAAAAATAATTCTATAATATTAGCCTTAAATTTCATCTGATGCCGCTACTTTAAAAAAATCCACAACAAAAAAGCGGCAGCTTCAGCACGCACACTGTTGCCAATTTAAGTTTATTAAATGTTTATATTGGCTTTTAGCAAAAGTATGTCGTATAGATGATATGCAAACACGTGACTAAACGTCATTTTGTCGTCTGCTATACCTGACTTGGTGTCCAAGTTTCCGAATCGTCCAAGCAGTTTCAATTGAAGAACAATCAGCAGCTGACCACGTCTGCTGCTGTTGTGACGTCACGTGCATCTTCATCGAATGATAAAAATAATAAATAATTTTGTACTGCATAATAATAACAATAAACACATATATAAATAATAATAGAGCCCTTAGGCTTTGGGTGGTATAAATCTTCAAAACATGGAAGACAGTCGGGGCCATCGTGATTCTACTGACCTGCTGGTGTACTCCCCAAAGGGCCCGTTCGAGAATTCACCGGTCGGTTATGCATAAGGTGACCATACGTCTTCGAAATTCGAGGACAGTCCCGAAATACAGATTTTTTTTCATTTTGTCCCCAAATTTAAAGATTTCTTTGCCAGGAGAGGACAGCTCGCGTCACTGAAGCTGACTTGTCACTTAGAGCTACATATACGTCCTTTGAGGAATTTCCTGCGACAATTTGGAACCTCATCAGAAGGTGGGGGGCTTCTGAATATTGGCACCCCTCGGAAACTGCTAGCGACCGCTGAGAGGACTTTCGGAACCACGGATTTAACGTGCCCGTATACCGCATGTACACGGTGGTCTTTAATGGTACGCCGGTATCGAACACACAACCTTCCGGTTACGAGTCCAACGCCTTGACCACTGGGCTACCACGGCCCAAATTTAAAGATTTGTACTTTTTTTCCCCTGAAAGTTTCAGTTTAGTTTATTTGTTTCAGGAAAAAACTGAACAAATAAGAAAAATAAACCAACTAAAAGCGCCATCATTGTTCACTCAGAGAAACAATGAAATTGGATCTCTGAAAACATTTGTTGTCACTGTGCGTGTAGCGGGTACAAACATTCAATAAAGTATCCGACAATGAGCCTAATTTCCCATTTCAGTTTTGTTAATGATTAATCACCTTTCATGAAGAACCATGCTTTAAATATGAAATTGACGTACGAAAATTTTCTTGCACTCGAATACATTTTTTAGAGAGAGTGCAAAGTTTCATGAAAAATTATCACAAAATGATTCAATGTAAAAAGCAATGTCTTCTGAAAAATACAAATACTTTTCCAAGAGTTAAATTTTGAATAAATTGCAATATTTCAACATGAAGTTCCTTTCATATTTCTGGTTTAAATAAATATTTATAAATGAATGAAATACTTCCATTAATTTATTAGAAATAAGAATACACAATTGATATAAAGAGCAATTAGAATTCATTTTCAAGTATCAAAGTCAGTCAAGATTTAGGGCCGGATTCAAACGAAACAGAGTTCTATCGTTTTCCGTTGCGATCGCGGAATTTTTCGACTGATTCCTATGTTTCCTATTCAAGTGAAACCTGTCTATCGCTCTTGGATCACGTGACACTGCGATCGGTGTTTTGCTATCGTTTTTCCAAAAACAATCGTTTTCAGGAACATGGCGGATCGATCGGCGGATGGTTTATGAGAAGATTACAACAACAATGAAGAGTCGTTATTTAAAATTACGAAGCAATCCGTTGGAATTCAAATAGGGAATTCTGCAAAAGATTTAGGCCTGCGGAAAGCTGAATTTTCTCGCAGAACAGAATTTCTGTAGGAATTATTTTCTGTCGTTCTTTAATTCCACTCCAGCAGACACTACGATGCAGGCGCCATCTATAGTCCTTATTTTAAATCGTTTATTGCTGGATAAATTTGATATTTGAAACAGCGCGAAAAAATACATGAATAACGAATAATTTCTCGCTAAAATAAGCATCTTAGCAACCGTCCTAAACAAATACAAATATTCATATCATTATATTAAGGATGTCTTTGATTGTTAATTATATATCAGAACATAAAATATATAGTAATTCTACCCCTCCATTATAATTATAAACAGCTTCTCTGCTACAGAAAAATAAAATGTAGTAGGCAAACTAGAGAACAATTATTATTCGATAATTCGAACAATTCGACATGATAATTATGACGAACAATACTATTATTAATAATTTTCTAAAAAAATCTTCATAAATTATAAATGTATTTCCATGATTATAAACATAGAAAAAATATTAACCTAAATCAGTTAAAATTTTAAAACATTAACCTACAGTACTGTTGGGGAAAAAAATTAATACACAGCCTGCTGTACGTTGCAGCTCAAACATAAACAGTTAGTCGTCGCCATTAAGTCAAAAGTTTTTTCCAGAGAAAGATGCGATTTTTTTATTGGTTAACAGCGACTTTCTACGTCACCGGAAGATGCGTTTTCACTCTGTGGTGATAAAGTTTGGATCTAGCAAATCTGTAAGTTCGATCGCCTATTTTGTTTCACTTTGAATACACTTTTGCGATCGCTTGTAAAAGCGATCGAACTTCCAGAGGGAAAACGATCGTTTTGGAGACAACCGATCGCGTTTCGTTTGAATCGGGCCCTTAAAGTATGGGTATGCATGGTAATATGTTGTGTCCTCGAATAAGTCCCCAAAAATATTTTCTAGTGTCCCCAAGCTTTCCTTGAATTCGAGGATAATGATTTCCTCGAATTGGGATTTTAATTCTTGGATTTTGATTTGTCCCCAAAATACTGTTAGAAATATGGTCGCCTTAGGGCGCGTTCGAGAATTCATCGGTTGATCACCGGTAACACCGGTGCACAACCGATGAATTCTCTGGTCGTGCACCGGTAACACCGGTGCACGACCAGAGCGTTCGAAAAGGCGGAGCGTTGGGCGGAGCTCTGGAATTAACCGCGTTCGAAAACGTTTTGGTCATGTAGCGGTTGTCTGCTCAACGTGACCAGAACGCAACCAGAATGACCCTGCTAGCGAGGTGCGTTATTCCGGTTATTAGCGTAGTGTTGCCAATGTTTATTTTTGTTTTCCTGGCTTGGAATTGGATGTGGTGAGGATGACCGAAACCGGTTGGCAACCGTGACGTCACTTAACCAAAGAATGATCGCAACCGGTAGCACCGGTGCATAACCAACCGGTGAATTCTCGAACGGGCCCTTAGTTATGCACCAGTGCCACCGCTTGCGGTTAAGACTCCTATATACCGAGCTGACCTACACCTTCTGAAAATTGCCCACATTAGGCTTAACACAGCACTCCTTGGCGACACCGCTTGGTGTTCTTATTCTGCATTTTAAACCAATAAATTTGTTATTATGGGTGGTTGTGCCGCCATAAATTGTTCTAATCATTCAAGAAATGGATTTAGAATGGCTAAATTCTCTAAAGATGAAGAAAAAAGAAGAAAATGGGCGATCAACATGCGACGAGATCCCGGATCGTCTGCTCAAATTTGCCTTATAAGTTCGATTTTATTATTGAAAATTTTTACTGTTACCTTAGAAAATGCCTTTTTCTTGTAAGTTTCTCTTTGTTATTTAATTTAAAATACCAAAGTTGTTCGTAGCTTGTTTAGTTTTGTTAAAACGCAAATGTTATGTTAAGAGTGCGTTTTGCATTATCGCCAAAGCTCGCCAAAGCTACTTGTTGTGTTTGTAAACAAAACCTTGTTCTCTATCATTAAAAAATGTGTTTAAAAAAGCAATAGACAACATATATGTTAATAAATTTAATTAAGCATCTTGAATACTGTTGTATACCTACAATTATTTTCACATGCCAAAGTAGCGAGAAGTGCGCCAAAGATAGCAACCCCATAGTTTCGGTTTGGGCAACTTTTCGAGACGTAAGCCGGCCTGTTAGGGGTTCTACTTGCGGTCATTCTTCAGTTAAGTGACGTCACGGTTGTCAACTGGTTTCGGTCATCCTTACCTAAGGTGACCAAACATCTCCATTTTCCGGGGACAGTCCCCATTTTCAGGGCATTTTTCAAATTGTCCCCCAAATGTAAAACAGGAACTGGGGCCATTTTTTAATTATTGCATTGTTTTTTAATTAAATTACTGTTAATTATTGCATTAATTATAAATGTCCCCAGTTTTGTTGTCAGAATTGGGGACATGTCCCCGATTCTGACAACAAAACTGTTAAAAAAATCTGGTCACCTTATCCTTACCACATCCCATTCCACGCCAAGAAAACAAAAGTAAACATTGGCAGCACTACGCTAATAACCGAAATAACCCACCTCGTTTGAGAATTCAGGCGCGTTTGAGAATTCATCGGTCGTGCACCGGTGTTACCGGTACACGACCAGAGCGTTCGGAAAGGCGGAGCGTTGAGGGGATCCCTGGAAGTAACCGCGTTTGAAAACGTTTCGGCCTCTCTGCTCAGCGTGACCAGAGAGCAACCAGAATGACCCTGCTAGGGTCCGTTCGAGAATTCACCTGTCGGTTATGCAACGGTGCTACCGGTTGTAGTCATTCTTCGGTTAAGTGACGTCACGGTGGTCAACCGGTTTCAGTATCCTCAACACATCGGATTCCAAGCCAAGAAAACAAAAATAAACATTGGCAACACTACGCTATTAACCGGAATAACCCCCCTCAGTAGCAGGGTCATTCTGGTGAATGACCCTGCTGGAATTCATGACCAAATTCATGCTGGAATTCATGACCGAAGCATTTTCAAACGCGGTTACTTCCAGAGCTCCGCCCAACACTCCGCCCTTTCGAACGCTCTGGTCGTGCACCGGTGCACAACTCATGAATTCTCGAACGCGCCCTAAGAGGTCGGACGTTTCCTCATTGGTTAGGTTCGGCCGTTAGATGACGTATCTAAGTACTGAAACCAATAAGTGAGCATCCGAAGACCTCTTTGGATGACTCATCAAAGTACACAAGTAGGCCTGGTAGAATCAGGATGGCCCCGAGACAATACAAAGTTCTCAGTTTCAGAAAGCATTCGAGTAAGATCGAAATTTCCTATGTTAGTTTCGTACACTAAAAACTATTTATCATTTATCATGAAATATGAATTAGGTTATAGTTACAACTCTTCATAGTTTAGTTGTGTGTTTTTTCAAAAACTTATTAATTATTGACGAAACTAAAATAGGAAATTTCACTTGTATTCAATGCAATGGGAAAAACCCAATTTTCAGCATAAAAAAGAGATTACCGAGGCGCGAAGTCTACCTTACTGGTCGGCAATTTTTTTAAGCGAATTTTCACGCGCCAGGGATGCAGGACGGCTTGCCGGCTAGTAATTATAGATTTACGACAAAAACAAAGTAAACGACACAATAGAAGCTATGATCCAACAATGTTTAAATCAAAATCCATTAAAATAACTTTTCACAAAAACGCTACATTTAAACACCTTTAATGTTTAAAAACAGTGCGGTTTTTCAACTGAAGAGAGCAATGGCAACTGTTTAAAGAAGTAAAAAAACTTCCCACAACAATGAATTCAAAATTAAACAAACGTTTATGGATTTAAAAGAAAAACAAAACAAATGTCCCCAACACAATCTAAATAAAAGTTACGATCCAACAACGTTGAAATCAAAATTCACCCAGTTAAACGAATTCAAAATAAACTCTTACAAAAAAAAATAAAAAACAACAACAAAATAAATGTCACCAAAACAATCTAAAATAATCAAACACTTTTAAAATACGATTTCACAAATGTCAAGTCGTTAACATTCTGGTGAGAGCAATGAAAAAAAAAAAGAAAAAATGTGACTTCCAAAAACAATAACAATAGACGTTTATGTTCTCATGTCAAAGAATGTTGTCAATTTCTAAAACAGACTTTCCACAAATAGGTGTTTAAATGTTGTTCCAGCAAAATTTTACACATTCTGAATAAATGTTCCCCAAATCTATCAAGACTTTTCATTTAAATAGAACTTAAATATTAAATCAAATTCTCCTTGCATTGCTTGCTACGCAAAAGGAGTATGTCTCAATGGCGTCATCTAATCGATCTACGCGAGAGATTATCTACCGTGATTTTTTTTTCAAAGAATGAAGGAATGAATTGTGTTTCTTCGCTTCTCTGTTTACATTTTCAAGGCGTGATATCTCGCTAGATATTTAGAGGTGAAAGTAGCTGTGAGTTAAAAATGGGTTAATTTTTTATAGATCTGTCGAACTGTATAAAAAGTTTTTGCTTTTAGTTAGAGATAAAAATGTGGTTTTTATCAAAATTTCAACATGTCCGCAGATACACAGGGAGCGATGGGTCGATCCCGGAATTGTGACAGCAATGACTTTTATTATTTTGATTATGTTTTACTTTGGCATAGTTATACATGGAACATAGTTTTAAAAAGTTGAAACAGGGGATCTCATGACTGTGTGGGTTTGCGTACACATCACAGCCAGCCGCCTGCGAGCGGTGAGGTCTCGGGTTCGAATCCCGTTAACACATGGTTGTCATTTTCCCCTTTCTTCAGTGTTTGCACTTTTGTTGTGTTCTATGTTTGTTAATAAATGTTATATGGAATTATTAAAATGTCAAACGGATATTCAGGGGTATGAGACCACCTTCTAGACTGCAGTCAGAAACCCCAAGAAAAATTCTCAATTCAAACAAACAAAGTTGAGACAATCTGGCAAAGCAACGGAAAAGTAACATTAATTTTATTATGTAGTCTTCGATCTATCTTCTTTATAATTAGAACGAACATTACTATCGTTAGCAATCAAATTAAACGAATTTTTAATTCCTTTGACAAAGAAAAGCAAACCCTTTTACTTTTGCATTTAAAAAATAATTAAAACAACGTATAATTAGGTATTAATAATATACCTTTTTTTAAAAAAAAAAACTTCAAGTCAAATCACATCTTTTACTAATATTATAAAAATTATTTATTTAAAAAAAACATCTTATATAATATGCTAACGTATGCGGTACCAAAATCGACGATGTTTCCACTCTGCGAACGGCAACAGCTAGATGTAAACATTAGTAATGACCTTGAGGAACGAATAGTAAATATTCTGTCCTCCAAGGTGATAACAATAA
This sequence comes from Cheiracanthium punctorium, assembly GCA_038373885.1. NCBI lineage: Eukaryota > Metazoa > Arthropoda > Arachnida > Araneae > Cheiracanthiidae > Cheiracanthium > Cheiracanthium punctorium. The sequence continues at coordinate 622,744 of JAWZYV010005776.1, read as the reverse complement.
CGCATGTGCAAAAACTCAAATTAACAGTTCAATGACGTCAAACGGAGCAAGCATCTGTCCCGCAGTAGCCAGATTACAAAATAACAATAATGGATACACGAAAATGCAAGATTTTTCGAACTTTTTCACAGCTTTAAAATATCCAATTTACACTACTTGGCGCATTTATCGCCCATCTAAGAAAAAGGACCATGCATTGGGCTAAAGCACATTTTAGCCATTAACTGTTTCAATATCGGCTTTTATGCACTGAGTATAAAGAACAGTAAGGTATGGGGCGGCGAAGCTGGCCGCCTTGGCGACTAGTACAATATATTAAACCACTAGAAATCATAATATAACCTATATAGAAAAGAAAATTGAAGTATACACTGACTTCTGCTGAGTTTACATTTATTTATAGAAGGAACTTAATGTGTTGTTGTGGTTGTTGTTGTTATATTGAACACCTATATTGGATTTGTGTGCTAGTTACAACTCTTCGGGTAATTTCGGGGTGCTCGAAGTCCGCTTATAAATCCTCGTCAGTAGGACAACACAAGGGGGGCATGCCCTCCGTAGAGGTCTTTCTACGGGGTCCTAACCCACACGCTAAGTTTCGGAGAAAACCACGGAAAACTCCGAACGGTTAGGTCGACGGACGCGCGATGGGACCCAAACACAGGCCCCTTTAATCTACCATTTCCAGTGACATAAACACTGTGCCATGCTGAGGCAACTTAATGTGTTTTAATTTTCTTCTGAGATCATTATAATTTATAAATTATTAAATTATTTATTCTATTAAAAAGAACGGGACATTTGGCGAACAGCCCACACCTTTCGCCGGACGTGTCCTCTAAAAGCCTTAGAAACGATACGCCACGATTCCCGCGGTACGGTTGGCAACCCTAGTCGAAACTGAACATCATAATTTTTTAAAGATACAGAGATGGAAGCCAGCGTACGAAACCAAGTAGGAAATTTATCTTTTACTCGAATAGCTTTTTTGGAGGGTGTAGCTAAAAAAGTTTTTAGAGGGGTAAAACAACCATTTCAATAATATATGGACACTCATATATAGATATATATATACATATATTAAGGTACTTTAGCTCCTCCTAGGCCCTGCCTAGCTCGTGGGATACAGCAAGTACTGCCGGGCTGCACTTGAAATTATCAGCACATACTTTAAAATAATTTATTCTACAAATTTTCCTAAATTCAGATTATAATTATGGAATTCCTACGCTAAATTAAAAAAATCTAAAAAAAAGGAACCATATTGTGGCCGGATCGCTCATTCAGAAAAAAAGCCCTTTAATCTTCTCGCAATTCAATTGGGAAAATATTTGCTACAGCCCTGAGATCTGAAAAAGAAATTGGCAGCACCATTGCCATGACAACGATACGTAAGCAATCTCTCAGGCATAGGCTAGTAGTATAGGAGATACGCAGCAGACTCAGCTGATGAAAGATTGTCTAGCTACGGCTGTACTTGTGAATTCGACTAACTGATTGGCTCGGACGAAAAGTGAGGGAGGGGGTAAGACACAGAGAATATATGATCTAGTCCGTTCTAACGGAAGGAATTTTTTTTTTTTTTTTTTTTTTGTCTGGGAAGGTTGAAAGTTTTTACCTTTATTTGTTACTCTATTATTGAAATTAATGATTTAACCGTTTTGAAACATGCAGCCCCGTTATGATCCAGTTTGTGTATTGAAACTCCATTTTACTTATGGAAAGAAGATGATAAACGACAACTACTAAAAGAAAATTGACCGATACCAAAATTGTCCATTCATAAGAAAACAGCAGGTTCGTCTCAGCATGGTCGTAGTTTCCAGTGGTATGCATTATTCTCGTGGCTATGTGACAGTTTTTATTTACAAAAAATGTTTTGTTGGCCGTGTTTAATCGTTGAGATAAAAAAGAGCGTTTGGAATGGTACTGGATAGGATGGATTAACCACCATCACACGAGCACGTAAAACACATGAAAGCTTAATCGAGCATTAAAAAAATTCTTTAAATTTAAGGAGTTGATAAGAAGTGGGAGCTAAATTGCTGACGCATTAAAGGAAAACTCTCGACTTTATATTGCTGAATTTATAAAGCAGGTAAGCCTGAATAGACGCTTCATGCAATTACCCATCAAAGCAGTATTCTTTTTAAGGAAGCAAGAACTGGCATTAAGAGGACATGACGAGCGAGAAATTTCTTTAAACATGGGGAATTTTAAAGAGCTTTTAAAATTAATGATATCTGAATTAAAACAACGCCTTTTTATGAGGACATTACTGGCTGATTTGCAAGTTTAAAAGAAAGGAGGATTGATTTGACATAAAAAATAAGTAAGTTTTCTTTTTTTTTTTTTCTGTTCTTCTCAAGTTATCATTACAAAAGAGAATTCTAAGGAAACTTCGAATCAGATACGGATTAATGCAATTTTGAGGATAGGAGCGGCTGGTTGAAATTTATGTCCATTTTATGGAAGTAAAATAGGATATCTTACATTTTTTATGTATTTTTTTTTTTTTTTTATCCTGGGTGAGGGCTTAATCCGCCAGCTTTCGAATTCAGTAACAAAGATTTTCCATTCCTGTCCGGAGGAAGGGGGAGGGGTCATTTGTTTCCGGCTGCACTAACATTTTTGACCACGGGCCGCCACTGCCCTAGAGATGGCACCCGGTGCATTCTCAGTGTTCGCTTCATCCTACAGGCCTCTCAATTGGTCCTATTTTTTAAAAATTCCTACCTTCATCAAAGTTTTATTTATATAGCCTAGTATTTTAATGGTTCCATAGACGAAACCTTAACATCTAAAAGAACATTTAACAACTTTTGAAGAAGCAGAACATTTTACTCTATTATTTATAGAGGTAGGAATTTAAAAAAAAATAGGACCAATTGAGAGGCCTGATCCTAGGACCGGCTCTGATTAAGGCGTCCATGCCGAGCTGTGCCTATAGCAGTCAAGACCTAGATCGGGCCTTACTTTGAAGGAAGAGAAGTGACTCTTCCCCAGTGCGTATCACTTAACGCACTGGGCCCGTTTACAGGCACAAAAATGCAAGGTAACTGCCGAAGCTTTCGTTGCTTTCTACCCCGCTTCCTCTACTTAGGGGGAAAATGCTGGGTAGAAAGATTCCTAGTCCAAAGAAGTAAACACAGGAATGACTTCGACTTCCCTTGATGACTATAATAAATATTTCTTACCAATTTTTGAAAAATCAATCATGTTTCCTTCGTTTTGGGCAGCCACGTTGATTTGTCCCCAATTCAGCGTTCAAAAATTTAGTCAGGAAAAATAGACAAGTATTTGCCATATTTCTTAATTTCATTGCTTGCTTAATACAGTAAAATAGAGCAAAAGCGCCCCCCACTAATAAACACCCCCTCTGGTTTTCTCATACCCCATTAAAGTGGATTCTAACTGGCCGTTCCGTATCACTTCTCTCTGCCCCACACTTCTTTTCCGTTTTGAAACTTCGATTTCAAAAAAACTTCAAAAAAACTTATGGGTTCGATACCCCTTTAAAGTGGTTTCTTACTGGCTGTTCCGTGTCGCTCAGACTTCTCTCTGCCTCACCGTTCTTTTCCGTTTTGGAACTTCGATTTCAAATGCGCACGATTTCTCCGCGCGCGAACTTGCGGAGCCGCACCAATGAAATCACGCCATAGAGCATTTTCATGTGACGTGATTGAAATTTTTTTCGGTCAACTCGGATGTTTAGGGATGCAAAGAAAAGTTTTCTGCCAATGACCGTAGAGCTGTTTCACCTACGTTATTATCACTACGTCACACCTGAGTAACCAACATTTTTTGGTCAAGCATTGAAGCTCGTGGCTTTGTATCCCTAAATATCCGAGTTGACCAAAAAGAAAATTCAGTGACGTCAAGTGAAAATACTCTATTCTCAAATGAAGGAATGTTTGACCAAAAAAAGTTGGTTGCTAAAGTGTGACGCAGTGATAATGACGTAGGTGAAACAGCTCTATATGCCAGCGAAGTGTGACGTAAACGCAGCGTGTTAGCGGTACGGAACGGACAGTATGAATCTAGCTTCACTTGACGATAGAGGAGAACTTGAACGTTTTTCCCCCGATTTTTACCGTTTATCGACCCCCTTAGATCGCGTTTTTCCTTGAAAATTGGGGGAGGGGGGTTGCGGTATTTTACGGTGCATTTGATTTCCAAAAAATACTAAAGTGTGACAATAACAGAGAATCACACCCTTTTTTTATTGGAATTTTACCAGGAAATTCACCATTGTTCATAAAATTCAAGTCCGACGTTTATCTTTCATTACTGGCATTTTCAAAAACTTGAGAATGCTATGCAAATGATTGCCCCTTTAACGGTTTGAGGAGTGAAATTTCTGCTAAGTGACTTATGATTCTTTGTACCCCTTCTCAAACAAGTATTCGCGAATGATTCGAATTTCTTATGTCAGTTTCATGTTTAAAGTATTGTTCTTCGTATATGTTTAACATGTCATGTATAATAACGACTTATCGTGCTTCTTTTCGATTTTGTGTTTTCCCACAAACCAATCAGGTATTCACATTGCTTCACAACACTGAAAGAGGAAATTTAGCTACTACTCGAATACAGTTTTGAGTGGGTGTAAAAGTGACAAATACTTTTTAAGGATGATTTATAGGCTAATTTTCACGCCGTTGCGTGCTGGCCCGCAATATATAAAAAGTAGTGAAAGTAATTCAACCTGTTAATGTACTTTGCTAGTGATAGTATGATATATTACCTTTTATTATTATTTATTTATTACTTTTTTTAATTAAATTATTAACGCATTCATGCCTAGTGTCCCTTTTTTGGGACGGCATTTTCGCTATCAGTCGAAAACGTTATTTATTTTTTCCAGCCTTTATTCACGAGTATTGAACCACAACTCCACAAAATATTTGAACATGGCCCCCTAGGATGTTGACATTTCAATTTTCATACATACAATTTTCACACATAATGATTTCAAAAGAAATCATCCCTTGTTCAAGAAGTTGACATAAGAAATTTATCTATTATAGCTCGTATTAGCAAAAATCGAAGGAAGTTTCAGAAATATCTGGGTACAAATGGGTTAATACCTTTTATTCTTTGAATCACGTTCAATCCTTTAACCCGCCCGACAATCTATCTGTAACACACATATAGACAACCCCCGGTCTGCGGACCGGATGTGGCTCGCGACTGCTTTTGATCCGGCCCGCGGAGCATTTCAAATTTCCATAGAAAAACCATCTAAACCATTCAAAATCCCATATAAATCCAACTTATACGGGCCGCGACTTCCCTAACATCTTAAAGTTTGGCCCGCAACTTTCCAAAGGTTGCCCATACCTGCTGTAACACAACCGACCATTGAACGCAAGTTTAACCTGTTCACATTCATCGACGAAAAGGCGTTGCATGCTCACTTGGGAGCCAGGGTTTTGCTTGCACAATGTTGTACATTTAAAGTGATATACACGGAAGCAACAATATTCACAAAAGAAAAAGAGTGACCAATTTAAAAGAGTACCTTTTGGTATTCCCTATTATCTTTAAATCTGATGGATGTGGCAACTATTCTAACACTGAAGTGTAACTTTTTGATCCTTGTTTAAGTGTGAAAGACATTTTCCAACACTGTTGGACTGTTAAAACTTTATTTGTGAGGTAAAACAGAGATAGAGACGTACAATGTTACTGAATCCTGTGGTAATTTGATTTTTGACAAACATATTTTAAACCAAAATTTTACAGTATCATTCCTTAAGCAAATGTCGAAAGTATTCACCATTTTGAATGCAAATAGGAACACGTCGAATCAAGTTTTTTGACACACTTCGCAACCTTGTTAGTGCTATGGACGAGATTTCTTCAGTTATGATTTGTTTTCATACATCGATTATTACAGGAATTCTCTGGAAAACCTTATCTCGGCGGGAACATTTTCAATATTTGCTGTAAGCAGTGGTGTGTGCGGGGGGGGGTGGGGTTGGGGGTTCAACCCCCCCGCTTGTCAGAAAATTGTTAACAAAATGTCCATAAATTTTCATTCAATTTTTAGCTTAAATATTACGCATTTTAACACAAAGTTATGTCTATAACCCCCCCTCCCCCCTGAAGGAAGTCTGCATATGCCACTGGCTGTAAGGAATTATAATGTAAACAATTGGAATTAAATTGTGCTTTTCAAACGTAAAATTATCACAGGAAAAGTAGCATTGTGCGTCCCCATTTCTGTTTTACATCATAAATAAAGCTGTAACAGTCCAACATTGTTGTAAATTGTCTCCCACACTTTAACAAGGTTCAAACGATTGTATTTCAGTTTTAGAATAATTGCCATATCCGTAAGATTTAAGGGTAATAAGAAAAACCAATGGGTATTCTTTCATCCTGTATTATCAATAAGATATTTGATGAATCATGGAAAACAAAAAATATCTATTTTCTTGAAAAATTTCTGATAAAATGTTTTTCTGAAAGCATCGCCCCCTCCTCCTGAAACTTTTCTATATCTGCTATAGAGCAAATAAAAATTATAGCATTTTGTATCAGTACGACTCGAATTAGACAGTCTAATAGCAGATTTAGTTTTCATAACAACCAATAGATGTCTCTGCTTTTCCACCATCCTTGATAAAGGGAAATTTCGCGAATAATTCAGCGCCGAGAATAAGAAATCCAGGAAATCACTCATGCTTGCGAAACTTGGTAATAGATGTCGCTTGAGTCTTTCGGATTTATGTTGCCGTCTGATTCAAGAAAAAAATAAATCTATAAACGCTTCAGAAGAATAAAAGAGGAAATCCAAGAGAAGCGTAAGGGATTACATCTATTTTTATACTAATGAAAGAATGCTTTATTTCTGTATTTTACAGAAAAATAATGATTTTACTATAACAAGATCCCCAGTGAGATCAGAAGTTAGTGTCTTTTTTCTTTTTCCTGCTAGAAAGCAGAATGAAAAAGATTTGTGTTCAAATTGAGAAACTCAAAAGTTAATATGAAGGAATTAGTACTTATTATTTTTTCTTTATGATACTGAAGGTGCACTTTTAAAGAAATCTTCTAAATTCCAAATCATTGTTACTTGGTTTGAGTTATTTTGCGTAATTATGTTTAATAGCCCTCAACCTACAAACGTATAGGGGAAAGAAAAAAAAATCTTAATACCTACAAAAAGTAATTTTTTTTCAGAATAAAAATTAAAAACGCGGAGAATCGCGAAGTTATTTTAGAAATTTTAGTTTGTATCTAGTGGAATTTACCAAAACTTGACGGCTAACTGTAATTTTAAATGAAAAAAAAAATATATATCTGAACACTTTTGAAAATTTAAATAAACCGTTAAGATAATCTTTTAATTTTGTATATATCAAACACCTTCTAGTCAAATAAGATTGTCGATTTAAAATAATAATTATTTTTTCAACTCCAAAAATCATTAAATTTCGAAAAACAATTGTAATAAATTTGTCTAAGAACTTTTTCACAGGCGGTATTGGTAGTTAGCGTAGAAATACACAAAAATAAAAAGAATGAAAATTGCCATGCACTTTATCCCCCTATCCCTAAAAAAATCACCATCTACCAAAAAGAATGAAACAGTTTCATTGGTTTGAAAATGAAACACAAAGGTTCAAATTAAAATAAATCCGTAAATTTCAGATTTTTAAGCAACTCAACTGAATTCGAGAAAAATATTTCAAGCTGAAGTTTGTCATCTTATCCTACTTTCCCCAATCATTTATACTTAAAAGTTTAGAGTGCGCTACTGGTGAACAGAGAGAAGAGCGAGTGTGACCAACTACGACTATGCAGTGAAACCTCCTTTAACAGCCACCTCTGAACAAGGAAAACCTTTCAAGACGGGCTACATATCACTGGTACTGAACAAGCTCCATAGGATTAACATTAGAGCTAAATTCTGAACACCGAATTTCGAACAATAGCCACCAGTCGGCTCACGAAAGAATCTTAATAGTCACCCAAATGCGCTTTTTTATTTTTTCCAACCCAAAGTGTGAGCAATGTAAATTTTATTTGCTGCACCACAAAATAAGCATACGACTAATATCCAGTGCCGCAACTACAGCTTACGTCACCCAGGGCAACCTTAATTTTGGCAATTCCCGTCTACAAGGTGTTCAGGGCACATGCCCTGATTTCCTCTCACTAGCAGTAGGCGTGCTAATGTCGAAACATATTCTGATGTTATTATAAACTTTCGGGAGATACAGAATTTGTATTAGAGCATTGTTCTGTTAAAAAAGAAAAAGAAAAAGAAAGAAAAAAAAAAGGAAGGAAGAAATGACACACGATTTCAACAATATTTAATTCATTGCAAAAATGAATATATAACAAACTTTTGAGTAATTACATTCTCGGTACTTTTAAATTTTAATAAATCAATATAGTCTGATAAACATACATTTTTTGTTTTCACCATTCTATCGTCTTTTAAAATGCACATAAGTTTATTTCAAGGATTATTCTGGTAGTAGAAACTTGTTTAAATCATTTTTTGTTCGTAAAATCATCTATTAAAATATTTTGCTATATTACTTTCAGTTATATAAGTACAAATGCTTGTTTCCCGTTACGAATTAAAGTCTATCAGTTCAAATATTCCAATTAATATCTCAAAAGTCAACGATAGTAATATAGCAAAATAAACAACCTCTAATTTACAAGAGGAACAACAGGAAAGGATTAAATGACGTAAATTGGTTTATTTATGAAATGTCAGATCTTTACCAAAGTTAATTGAGGTTTCAAGGGCGTTGTGTCGTAATAAGACTTCAGAGGAATTCTTTTTAATGTATTTGCGCCTTGTACTTTATGAATTAATATCTCAACTTATCTGAGACAACATCAACACGTGCTTTTTATTATTTGAGATATGTTCTGAGGAACACACACTGTTTCATGCATAGCAGAAGGCCAATGTACACTATACAGGCGCGGACTGTTTTGAGCTATAAACGAATAGAAAAATACTATTTAAGAAAAATAGTCCTCCCCTCACCCCCCCCAAGCAAAAAAATAAAAAATTAAATTAAATTAACGAAATACAGTTAACATTTACGAACTACGGCTTAAAGAGTGAAAATTAATGATTTTTTTTACCATACTTCAACAATGCTTACTAAAGTAAAACAATTTGTTTGTTATACACTTCAATTAAAATTGATAATATTATTATTATCACTATTTAACATTTTTGAACTCGTGTGTCAGTGTTGCTTGAAACAATAGCCTACTTCTATGACGTCACTAAAATGGAGTCAATAAAATGTTAGGACTTCTAGTTAATGCGGCATTGGCTCTTATTTTTGTGCTGTGAAAGAACAGCACTTTTATCATCACTTTCGCGGAAACAATTGCACCAGGTAAACACAAATGTAAAAGTTCATTCTTCTGAAATAAGTTTTCATTTGTCGAGATAAATGGATTTTGCACTCTATCGTTTTCAGAATGACGTAACAGATGTTTCGCAGGTTCACTCATCTCCTACTTTGCTAGGATCACTCATCTCCTCTCTCTCGTTTGTACGAGGGTGAAAATGATGATACAATGCAAGAGAAGTGATTCCGAAAGATCGTTATGCTTACAACCTCCAAGCAGGCTCTGAAAAATAAAAAGAAAACAATTAGCATCGAGTGACATATTATAGGTATGTATACTGGTATGATAGGAGCTCAATAAGGTACAATTCTAAATACAAAACAATTTTCTTTTTTAACTGGTGGCTTTGAAAAACAAAATTTCCTAGCACTGCGATTTGTGTTGTTTATATGATTAAAAAAAACAGGTTCGCAGACGTAATTTTTATATTTGAAAAATTAAATTTTACCACTTTACCAACGTGCTGTATAATGTCGACCTATTAATCCCAATTTCACTTTATAGCAGATGCCAGTGTAGCAAATCGTCTGTAGTATCGTCAATGTGTGCAATTAGTGTCATTTTTGAGGGATATGTCTATTTAAACTTTTGTTTCAATTTGAAGGAAGACTACGTAATTGTGGAGTTCATTACTGTATTCATGATTAAAATAGCGTTATTTATATCTCATAACACTAGTTCGCTAGATAATAAAAGTTTCATGATGAAATAACACTGATGATCGGTGTACTACATGGTATTTTATTCTTTCTGCACAGGCTGCAACTGTTTCAAAATTTAAATCATTCGGCGTTTTTCTGTTTCAATCACCCTTCCAGTAGCGTGAAACAGGCTATGAATTTCCATGTTAATGAAACCATGTGAAGGTCCAGTATATACAGCGCATATATACCATAAACACCCACAGAGATCAATTCTTTGAATGTTTAGATTTCTAATGGAAATAGTAAAATTAAAAAAATTAATGCTCAGAATATATTTAAGATACAGAAGAAACCAGGTTTTCTTTCTGTACTCATGCTGGCTTGATTTGTTTGTAACTGTCGCCAAACTCGCACACAGAAAGTAAGTAGATTATATTTTTAAGGATTTTATCATGGATGAAAAATTCAATTTTCTTTAGGTGAAGATAACAGATCGTTTTAAGAAAATAAGTAAAATTCAAAACGAAATATTATAGTTTAATTTCAATGTGTTTAAGTAAAGTAATTTAAGCCATTTACTTACTGTAAAGGGATGTGGAAAGTTTAATTATAGATTTTTGAAAGACAATAATAAAAAACAACTGTTACAAATGTTAAAGATAATATAACTTTGCTGGTCATGTAAGGAAATTCAGACGCTGTTTCCGTTGGGACAAATGTTTGGGAAAGATTTATTTCTAACTCATAATTTTTTTTTCTAAAGAAAACAAAAAATAGCTGTTAAATACGTAGAAATAACTCTTCCTCAAATTTTTTTTAATACTTTAATAAAAATAATTTCACAGTACATGTTTTGTGTGGTCGATGTTAGCAATTCGCATTTAATTAGCAATTAATATAACTAGGACAATAACTGAAACGTTAATATTAGCAATAACGACCCTGTTTAAAAAAAGATCTAATGAAAATTTTCAAACTGTTCCATGGTTGTTTTATTCTCCTTAAAAAATAATAATAGTTAATTAATTTTTTCCTTTACGTAGAAAGCGAAGGGAGATACGGAATGACAAATTGTTTGGTTTTCATTTAATATATTGTTTCGAAATCTACATTGCATTTCTTTGTAATAGCTGAAAAGAATGTAAATATATAATTTGGTTTTATTTCTTTTTTCTTTTTTTAAACTAACTTTAAAGTAAATATGAATCCTCAAGAAGCCATTAAATAACTTTTTAATTAATTTTTGAGTAATTATTAACATTTATTTTTGTTTGTTTATTACTGTTTATGGAGTTTAGAATTTCTAGTTAATTATAGCCTGCAGTAAAATGGTTTCTGTAATTTTGAAGCCACACAAATTAGTGTAATTACTTAATTATTATATCAATGATGAAAAAATATTTCAGAAATTATTATTTCATCACATTTCTACAGAAGAAGAATAATGTAGGGATTAAATATACTGTTCTACTAGAAGTACATGTATTGATTCAGTATCCTAAAATTATAAAAATATTTAGATATGGTAGAGTATACCAATTTCCAATTACTTTTTGAGGTAATAATTTTACTTTTTGGCAGTCAAAGTTTGTCTTTTGTTGCAAGCAAATCAGTTAATCAGAGCGCTAATCTTTAAAAATAACGTTGAATTGCATTATAGGTTGGGGATTTCTCGCCAAAATATAACAGATATCCCGAAGCTGATTTCAGTTTTCGGAACGTACTTTTGACATCGCATTTGGCGATGTCTTGTCAATAGTCATCAAGTTTGGCTAATTTTGACTCAATTTTGAAGAAAGTACACGACTGACCTTCGACCCTAGTCCAACCATTAGCTAATTGTATAGTAGGACATATATATTTCTGAATAATCTTGGTGTACTCTACCAGTCTTAAAAATGTGTACAGAAAGTTTTCAGAGACACTGCATTTAAAATAGTGTATATAAACCTGTGAAGTTATGCTACTTTCTTTTTACAAAATATTATCAATTACAATCAGTTTAACTTACTATAACAAGCTTTTTTTCTTCTTTTTTCCCCCATCTATATTTAGGCACTATATGATCTTTCATTTTTTCCAAAGGCATATGTCGGGTGTCCCAAAAATGAACGACGATTTGTAAAAGCAATTAAGGTTTTTCCTTAAAGCGTAAAGCGATAGATATGTACGATTTGCTGCATTCTGCTTAGTGAAACAGGGAATTCGTTCCAATTTAAAAAATTATTTACAAAGTTCATCAGCAGATGGCGCTGCTGGCAAGAAAAAAACTACAAAAAATGTTTTCAAAATAACCACCATTTGCAGCAACAACGTGGCGCAGTGTGAGGGCAAATTTGCAAACACCCATGCAACCATTTCAGATGGTATGTTTTGACAAGTAACAGAGATGTATTGTTCTAGTTCATTTACAGTTTAAGGATTGTGACGATACACCTGGCTTTTCAAGTAACCCCCCCCCCCCACACATACACACACGCACACACACACTCAAAAGAGAAACGAAAAGAGAAAATTGGGTGGCGCCAAACTTGGCTAGTAGGGAAGCCAATCCATGCCACTTTGCGTATGCTTTTCGAAGTCAAAGACAATGTAACGTTTGCCGGACCGTTTCTGACATTGAATTTTTGAAAACTGCGCCTCGTTTCAACAAAACTGTGGTCCAGGAAGTGAAACTCCAAAACGATAAAAATACATTGCTCCAGCGAATAAACCATTTTCTAAGCATACGCTAGGATGTAGAAATAATATCGACCTGAAAGGACAGAATGCGTACAGTATAGCAGCGCCATCTATAGACGAGCTTTGTAACTAATCTTAAACATGGTGAGACTAAAGTCCCACTTTCGCTTAATCGAATGCAGCAAACCGCACAGTTCTATTGCTTTCCGTTTTTCTTTAATTGCATTTTCAAATTGTCGGTCATTTTTTGGGACACCCGGTACTTACACACCATTACAGTGGCGGCTCGTGGGATACAGCAAGTACAACCGGGCTGCACTTGAAATTATCAGCACATACTTTAAAATAATTTATTCTACTAATTTTCCTAAATTCAGATTAGAAATGTGGAATTCCTACGGTAAATTAAAAAAATCTCCGAAAAAAACCAAACAAAAAAAAAAAAACGTATTGTGGCTGGATCGCTCATTCAGAAAAAAAGCACTTTAATCTTCCCGCAATTCAATTGGGAAAATGTTTGGTTCAGCCCAGAGCGCTGAAAAGAAAATTGGCAGCACCGTTGCCATGACAACGACTACGTAAGCAGCCTCTCCGGGATAGGAAGTATGCAGCTGATACAGCCGATGAACGATTTTTTAACGGCGGCTGAACTTGAGAACTCGACTAACTGATTGGGCTCGGACGAGAAGTGAGGGAGGGGGTAAGGAGAATATATGTTTGGAAAACTCTCTACTTTATATTGCTGAATTTATCAAGAAGGGAAGCCTGAATAGACACTTATGAATGGACAATTATCCATCAAAGCAGTATTGTTTTTATGTAAGCAAGAACTGGCATTTAGAGGACATGGCGAGCGAGAAAATTCTTTAAACATGGGAAATTTTAAAGAGCTTTTAAAATTATTGATATCTGAATTAAAACAACGCCTTTTTATGGGGACATCACTGAGCGATTCGCATGTTTAAAAGAAAGGAGGATTGATTTGACTTATAAAAAATAAGTAAATTTTCTTTTCTTCTCAAGTTATCGTTACAAAAGAAAATTCTAAGGAAACTTCGAATCAGACACGGATTAATGCAATTTTGAGGATAAGAGCGGCTGGTTGAAAATTATGTCCATTTTATGGAAGTAAAATGGGATCTCTTACATTTTTTATGTAATTTCTTTTTTTTTTTTTTCCTCGGTGAGGGCTTAATCCGCCAGCTTTCGAATTCAGTAACAAAGATTTTCCAATCCTGTCCGGAGAAAAGGGGGGAGGGGGCTCATATGCTTCCGGCTGCACTAACAGTTTTGACCACGGGCCGCCACTGCACCATTAATCAATTTTTAAATGCGCATGGAAAGAGTTTCAAAAACGTTAATAAACAATTTAATCACATGATGCAGTTTTAAAAGTAAAGATGTGCCTTAAGTTAAGCATCAAGAACAGAATTAGAATGCTTGAAACAGTTTTCATTTAGTACGCATTCAAAAATTTGGATAACTTATAGCTGCAAACTTTTACGCATTTCCGGGAAGATTATTTTTTGTTAATTTTATTCCTTCAATTTTCTGTTGCAATAAATCCAAATTTATAATATTAAATAAAACAGTTTGAAAGTTTTAGTGGGAGATCCTACGACAAAAAGCGTCAAGTTCGATGCTACGATAATTGTAGCTGTAAACAGTATAATTTTTAAATGTTAATTACAGTGGAATTTGTCTATTGTGACCACCATCGGGAAGGACAAAAGGGGTCACCTTACGAAGGCGGTAAAGTGTAAGTGTAAAGTGCAATTGTATGATAATAGTCACCATAGGCAGATGGTCTGTTTACAAAGGTGGTCACTTTAGCTGGTTCCATTGTATGTGCTGTAGGAGTTACGCATTGAACGTGTAATGAGTTCTATCAACACCTAAGGCAAAGCCACCTTTCAAACTATTTCAAAAATCAAATTTGAAAATATTGCAAGCAAGTTTTTGTGAAATTCTGTGGAGTTTTTTGCTTACGTGGAAAAATTCTAGAAATTTATTACGTGAATACGTAATAGACTTTTGTTGAAATAACAGTATTTTGAACGGGTAAATACTGTCTACCGAGATCGATTTAAAAAAAAAAAATAAAATAAAATAAATAAAATAAAATAAAGGAATATATGTAAGGTATAATAGTCTCAAGAATCAAGCAAGCACTTTATTTTATAACTTTTAAGGAATTTTGTTGAAAAAAAATTCTTAACTTGCAAAAAATTGCATATTTTGGTAAATTGTAAAATTAAAAGATTTTATTTCAAATTTTGAGTGTCAGCAGAGTCCCACCGTCACCGAGTGGATAAGCTATTGAACATGGTGCATAGTTGAAGTGTGAAGGTCCAGGCTTCTGGTCTACCCCGTAGCTGTCAATTTAACTGGAGTTTTGGATAGTTTTCTCTTGTAACGTGAATATGCGTTAGAACCCCTTTAAACCCCCTTCCTTTATAGGCAGATACCCTCGTGTAGGCGTGCTTAACACAATACACACGCTTGAGTGTTTCAGTATTGAAATTTACCTGAAGCATATAAAACGTTGTTTGCAGCTTATTTCACGTTCCCAGAATTTTTTTTTCAAAATTTAAAGAATAATTCCTTTAAAATAACAGAATAATAAGAAAGATCTTTTATCAAAAAAAAAAAAAAAAAAGAAAGAATAAGAAATAATTTTGAAAAGAATAATTCTTTCGGTATAATCGTTTAAAATAAAAGTATTCCATAAAACAAAGCACTAAATCCGCCCTATAAATGGAAACCCTAAATTAACAATGGTAGCTCAAAGCTTATTATGATTTTATTCTTAGCCTAAAACGCATTGTTCTTCTTTCATAATACTGAAATATAATTCAAGAACTGATGAATGATTCTACTTTAATTGATTAGTTTGCTTCACCATTCTATTACGAGATTACGAAGTCTTTCGGAAAGTCGGAAGCAAACGCAAATAAAAAGGCTTGGTTTAGAAATTGCCCTTTCCCATTTTAATTAGCCAGGCTGGCATGTTGATAAGTTTGTTTTCGCATTTCGATGCACGCTGTTAGAATATCAAATTTTGAAGTAAGTTCGGATTTGATAAAGCTCGGGAGTTTAACTTTTCAATAAATCCCATTCCATGAGTTCAATTGGCATCCAAAATAAGAAGCTATCCCATGATATTCAACAACAGAGGTAATTTGCAACACCCTCTAGATATAGGCAGAGCCTTAAAACTGAGCTTTGACGTTATAACTAGATCTTCTTACAACATTTCATCACAATTTAAGTTCTCAAAGTACATTTATTTTAAATTGGTGGTGAATTTTCTCATTCATGAAACTTTTTGATGATGCAAGGAAAAAAAAAATTACGACAAATGACCATTTTTGACCATCACTAGCTGTATAATATGACGGAGAAAAGTAGATCACAATGAATTATTTTGTATCAAAAAGATTTTAATTTTTATCTTTAATATAAGATATTTTCTAATATTTGTATCACCCACCAGAAATTTTAAATAGTTTTATTTTTTGAAGATACAACTTTAATAACGTCATTTAAGACCTGGTGACGATATCCCGGGCCTTCGCTATTAGTAACGGGCCTGCGCGTGTATTTCGATGAGTCATCCAAAGAGGCCTACGGATGCTCGCGTTTTCCCGTATACATCAAACAATTTTTAAGCTTTCCGATGCTTTGAAACGTTATTTCAGGCCTGGACTGGACAGGTCGGCGATCGCCGAGAGGCCACATAAAATGGGTTACTACTTTATAATTAGAGTAATTTGATATATCTATCAGAGTAATTGGATAATTTATTTCCCAGTAATCTTACGTCTTTACGCAATGTGGGAGCGGAGTACCTCGCGGCTCGAGGGGCCCCAAAATCTCTAAAATAGTTAAATGTGATTTTTAGACACGTAAGATTAAATTCTAAATATTACATATTCTAATATTCTATCCCCTCTAAATTGAGCCGTAAGGGGCCCCTTTTCAATCTGAATTCCTTTTAACCCCTTTTCAATATCTCTCAGGGGCCTCTTTTCAAGCCGAGGGCCCCCAAAGAAGCCTGTCCGGGCCTGCGTTATTTAATGTAGTTTTAAGTAGTGATTGTGTTACTAATTCAAGTACGAACTCATTGACAGTTTCTTTACTATGCTACACGTGGACATTAAAGTAAATAGATGCATGTAATTTGAAGGAAAAACAAAGTAGTGCTCACTCTCATGATTCATTATTTTAGCTTGATTTTTAATATACATGAACAAATTAAGCTGACTTTTAGTATACATTAAAGTAAACGAATACACAAATGATACAGACATTTTTATGCATTTCTTTATACTGAATGTTTAAGTTTCACATTTTCAAAGCAGTTACAACCATTATTAATTTTAAAATAAATTTAACTAATAGTTATTAAATTTTCATTTATTAAATATTGTTCGGTTAATATATTAACAAAATATATGACGTGGAGCTGAAATAGAATTTAAAATATTTGATATTTACAATTCACGTATACAACATTTAAGTACTGATATACTATTACAGGTGCTGGAGTTTTACTTATCTTACAACCAGCACGCCGTCTAAACTTCATCCAGATAACTTAGAGCAGGGACTTAAAAATGAGTACGCATTCAAAAACTAGGAAACTTTATTAACTAAGAACAGGTATATTTGCTGTCGCAGCAGCACTTGCTTATATACCACGGTTATATAGCGCGAGCACGGTTGAGTTGTCTCAGCAGATCCTGACCATCGTCACCACGCCAACGTCACCACGTGCGCATTCTGTTGTGGCTTTCGCAATCGGCGGCCAGGCAGGAAATTTGCCCGACACTGCCACCGCAGTACCCCCTTCCCAGTGGGAACGTTACCGCTTCAGGTCTACTTAGTGTACCTGAAATGAACTCTGCGGCCTGATCGGGAAAGTCGTACAGGTGTTGCTGGGACAGGCAAAGCTTTTGTGCTTGATTCCTGCTTCGGCTCAGACAGCTTGCTGCTGAGCAACGGTGGCTGCTGTTCTTGCACAATATACGCTGGTTTCAACCTGTCGATAGAGACGAAAATGTCCTTGTTATCTTTTCGGACAGTAAAAACCTTTTCTGACCTGTCCAATACCGGGTACGGTCCATCATACGGTGGCTTCAGTGGAGGTTGCACAGCATCATGTCGCACGAAAACATGAGTGCAGTTATGCAAATCTTGCGGAATGAAAGTTCTACTTCGAGTACCATGGTTGCTTGTCTTAGAAGGCGAAATGGCACTCATAATCTCTTTCAGCCGACGGACGAAGTCTGCAGCGTTGACGTCGACGATGGTGGGTGTGAAAAATTCCCCTGGCAACCGTAAAGGAACGCCATACACCAGCTCCGCAGTAGAAGCCTTGATCGACTCACGGAACGCAGCACGCAGTCCAAGCAAAGCTGTAGGAAGGACGTCCGTCCAACGATCGGCAAATCTAGGATCCGTAAGATGGGCTTGAAGAGAAGCCTTCCAGGTCCTATGCCAGTTTTCCACAAGACCATTAGACTGGGGATGATAGGCGGTGGTATGAATGTGTTTTGCACCCAATAATTGTGTAAATGAGTGGAATAGGCGGGACTCAAACTGTCTTCCCTGATCGGAAGTAACCCTACTGGGTACACCGAAACGAGCAATCCAGTGTGTGTAAAAATTCCTACCCACTGTCTCAGCGGAAATATCGGAAACTGGACAAGCTTCAACCCAACGAGTGTACCTATCAATCATTGTTACACAATATGTATAACCACGAGAAGGCGGAAGTGGGCCGACCACATCGATGTGCACATGGTCAAATCTCCTGTCGGATACTTCGATTTTACCCTCGGGACTAGTAATGTGTTTGTGGATTTTAGCTCTTTGACAGGGTATACAAGCACGCGTCCATCGCGTTACATCCGCTTTAATGGTATTCCAGACAAATCGTGCTGTTACTAATTTAATGGATGCTCTGACACCAGGGTGTGCCAGGTTGTGAAGCATCTCAAAAGCAGTTCGCCTGAATTGAGAAGGGATGTAAGGGCGCGCAGTTTTGCCCGATACATCGCACATTAACTAAATATCAGAGTCTGGTAGGGTAATTTTTTTTAGATTTAACCCAGTCTCTGAATTTAGCAAGTTTCGCAATTGAGTATCAGTTTCCTGTGCCCTTGCAATTTCAGCGTAGTTCAAAACGCTAGGCATTTGGATCACCTCGATTCTAGACAGCATATCAGCGGGTGTGTTCTCTAACCCCTTTACGTACTGTATGTCAGTACTAAACTGTCCAATTAGGTCTAAATGTCTCAATTGACGGGGCGTGCATTTGTCTGGTTTCTGCCTAAATGCAAATGTTAGAGGCCTGTGATCCGTGAAAATCACAAAATGGCGACCTTCTAACATGTGTTTAAAATGTTTTATGGCAGAATAGATCGCATAAAGCTCCCGATCAAAAGTGGACCATTTTTGTTGAGCTGGGGAGAGTTTTGCTGAGAAGAATGCAAGGGGCTCGCATTCAAGAGCATTTGACCCTTTTTTGTACTGGTTCAGGGTTGCGCCCACTGCTACGTCGCTTGCGTCACAAAAAAGCAGTAATTGGGCCTCGGGGTCGGGATGTGCCAGCAGGGCAGCATTAGCCAACTGTTGTTTGCAGTGCTCGAATGTTGCTATTTGTGTCTCGTTCCACTCAAGTGCGGTGGATTTTTTGTTTTTAACACCTTTAAGCATTTCATTCAGCGGAGCCTGCATGTGTGCGGCCTGCTTTACGCTACGCCTATAATAATTAAGTAAACCCAAGAAACGTTGGAGTTGCTTTACAGTTTGCGGCAACGGACAATCCAGAATAGGTTTGACTTTGTCGGGAAGGGGTCTAATACCACTTTTATTCAGATATCCGAGAAAAGGGAGTTCAGGAACTCCGAAAACGCACTTATCTAAATTTATACGAATTCCGTAGTTCGTCAAGCGCTCAAATACCTTTTCGAGGTGCAGTTTGTGTTCCACCTCGGAACTACTTGCTATTAGGATATCGTCCAAATATGCGAATGTGAAATCGAGACCTCGCAAGACTTCGTCTATAAACCTCTGGAAAGTTTGTGCCGCATTAGCCAAACCGAAAGGTGTAAATAAAAATTCATACATCCCGAAGGGTGTAGTGATTGCTGTCTTGTGTACGTCGTCTGGGTGGACGGGAATTTGATGATAGGCCCTCACTAAGTCAATTTTTGAAAAAAAATTTTTTATTATGTAGCTGACTTGAGAAATCTTGAATATGTGGCAGCGGGTACCTGTCTGGTACAGTGATTCTGTTAAGAGCTCTATAATCTCCTGTTGGGCGGAATTCTGTACCTGATGCTTTGGGTACTAAATGTAGTGGGCAAGACCAGTTTGACGTACTAGGTCTGCATATACCCTGTTCCAACATGTATTCGAACTCTCTTTTTGCGATTTTTAATTTTAAAGGGTGTAACCTTCGCGGCCTAGCAAAAACAGGTTGCCCGTTTGTAATAATTCTGTGAACTGTATTATGTTTAATAACCCTCTTGGAAGGGTATGGGCGAATCATCTCATTGTACTTTTCTAGGATTTCTCTGTATGAAGAGTTACTAGCAATTAAAGTTACACGAGATTTATCAGTCACGGGTTTACCTGTAGTAGTCAAGTTGGTGAGGCTATCACGAAGACGAGCATGCTTTAAGTCTATCAGAAAGCCAAAGTGCTTAAGAAAATCAGCACCTATGATTGGTTTGGTTACATCGGCAATTACAAAATGCCATGAAAACTTTCTGCGAAAGCTCAAACTTAAAGTGAGCAATTTGACCCCGTACGTTTTGATCGGAGATCCACTAGCCGAATACAAGGTAATATTGCCAGTGGCATTTCTCAACGACGAAAAACTCGATCGTGGCACGACACAAACATCACTACCACTGTCAACTAGGTATGTTAAGTTTGTCATAGGGTCGAACACAAATAGGCGGCTTTTGTTGCTGACTTTGAAATCGCATTGCGCCAGGTAATGCGATTGCTCGTTTCCCGATTTTTTAAATGAACAAGGGGATTTGCAACGTTTAGCCGCGCTGCCGAACTTAAAGTGATACCAGCACCTATCATGGAATTTCTGTCGGCTGTTTGAGTGTTGTCTACGGGAAAGGCTCCTATGCTGAGGACTGTATCTGTGGCGGGGTCGCGAAAGGCGTTCGACTTTCTTGGTTAATTCAGAGATTTGGGTTTGTAGCTGACTAATTTCAGGGGAAACAGTTGCCTTATCAGTTTGCAGTAAGCCGACAGTGCCTGCAGTGGTTTCATGGATTTTGTCCGCCATTATGGCTAATTTCTCCAAAGTATCGTCGGAGATGGACAAAATTGTCTGTATTTGTAATGGTAGACGTTGTAACCACAGAGTTTTAAGACATTTGTCATCAAACCCTGTGCCTCCCAATTGTCTCATTCGCCGGAGTAACTGAGACGGCTTATCGTCCCCCAAAACCAGCTCTGAAAGTAACGTTTTTAGTCGACGTTGTTCGGAGTCTGAAAAGTCCGTTATTAACCTTTTTTTAAGTGTTTCGTATTTATCACCCTCCGGTGGTTGTAAAACTATGTCGCTAACATATGACAGCACATCCGAATTTAATGCCGATATAATTGAGTAGTACTTGGTATTATCTTGTGTAATACCCGAAACCATAAACTGTGCCTCAATGTTTGCGAACCATAATTCTGGGTGTTTTTCCCAAAAGGGAGGTAGACCAACCTTATGTGTTTCAGCCACCGCCTGTTCCCCGTCACCTGGCATAGTAGGAAAATTTTGAAATTCAGCTCACCTTCTAAACTTGATCAAACAGCAGGCCGAACCTTTACTAAAAGATGACAGTCCCCGGTAGTTAGCAGAAATAAACCTCCAGAACATCAGCAGCATTCACCTTGAGAGTTTTCAGCACGTGGCACTTAGTAGTTTTTGCCAATGTAAGTTGCTTCAAAATGTACGACTGGGAGTCACTATTTCATTCATCCGACAAACACAGACGTACAGCCAGTTCGGCGCTTTTCAAGGAACTTGTAGAAACTTTGTATCACGTCCGGGTCACCACTACGGGTGCTGGAGTTTTACTTATCTTACAACCAGCACGCCGTCTAAACTTCATCCAGATAACTTAGAGCAGGGACTTAAAAATGAGTACGCATTCAAAAACTAGGAAACTTTATTAACTAAGAACAGGTATATTTGCTGTCGCAGCAGCACTTGCTTATATACCACGGTTATATAGCGCGAGCACGGTTGAGTTGTCTCAGCAGATCCTGACCATCGTCACCACGCCAACGTCACCACGTGCGCATTCTGTTGTGGCTTTCGCAATCGGCGGCCAGGCAGGAAATTTGCCCGACACTGCCACCGCACTATTTAATTTTTAATCTTTTGTAAGGCCTAGGTATCAGAAGAATGTTTGCTATAAGTACAACCTGTGCACTGCATGTCCTTGGTATTTACATGAAAAATAATGTAAATTAATTTAACGAGAAACATTTAGAATGAATTACAAAATAAAGGGTGTCCCATAAATAGTAGTACGAACTTAAAGGGGAGATAAAATATATCAAAAGGATTAAGAATAACGTAACAGTGTATGATCAAACACGTTTGTTAACTGTTTTTATTTTGGTTAGTTCAAATGAGTTTATTTATCGAAAATTTTACAATTCGAAATGAAAATGATTTATAATTTTCAGTGTTAGTTCCATATATTTTTTCTTCTCCAAAGAAAAATAATAAATTTTAGAAAACCATACTAGGCAATACCACTAATATTCCAACACCTCTTTTTTTAAGTTATTATTAACTGGCGATTGAAAAAAAATTTTTTCGTCCCTGCATTGCTGCATATTAGGGTTGTAGCTTAAAAAAAAAAAAAAAAAAAAAAAAAAAAAAACTGCTCCACGGACTTTGAATACAAATTAAGATAAACTAACAGCTGTAGGACTTAAAAAATTTCAAGATCCCTTTTCACAAGTTGCGCTAAACA
>JAWZYV010005773.1:0-12602 GCA_038373885.1 Cheiracanthium punctorium | reverse complement strand
AAAAAAAAAAAAAATTATTCTTAACCAAGAGAAAAATTAACATCAATGAATTTAAAGTACCTTAAATATTATGCAAAAATGAAAATTAAGAACTATACATCTACTCTACAAAAATTAGAACAGGAAAAAAAAATATGAATGCAAAAATACAACTAAAAAAAAAAAAGAAAACATTTTATCGCATAGTATAAATACACAAAATTATGAACACAGAAAATTCTCTTATTCGGTGAGTTTCAAAGACCAATCGAAGATTTTGTCCGCAAAATTACGATTTTGGGATTGAATTAAAAAACCGCAAAATTACGATTTTGGTCCGCAAAATTACGATTTTGGTTTTTGACGACAGCTGGCTGTGCCGGCACAGCCAGCTGTCGTCAAAACAGGGTCTCTAGATCTGTGGCACGCGATGAACGTTTCGATCGTCCGCCATCTTGCTGGTAGTTAAGTCGAGCGATGGCAACGGCTGCCCTTTTTTCAGCATAGGGCAATTTATCCAGCTGTTCTCGCATTCTTCCATTTTTCAGCAGATGTCGGTGCTGTTAAAAAGAATCGTGACAATTTTTTTACGGGAATGACGTGCTAAAAAGTAAAGGATCCTCGTGGAGCTATGTCACCCGCAACTATTTTTATAGAAATCAAATCTATTCTTCGGGACTGGCAACAGTCAAAACGTCAGAGTTTAGTGTTCCCAGAGCGGGAACACTGCGCGTTAAAGGGTTAATACATTTATTTTATAACACATTTTATACGCTGCGTAAAATGCATGATGAACTTACGTATTCACTGAAGTAGGGATCGCCAGTGGAATCTACCCTTTTTCCCCCGAGAAAGACTGGCAGAACATCATCATCAATATACTTCCTGAGCAACTCTTTGGTCGCACCTGCCAAAAATATAAAACAAAGTTATACATTCAACTCCGGGTGCGCGTGTTGTGAACATTCGATAGCAGTGAGTGGACGTAAATCATTAGTCCCGATTCACATGCATTAGAAATGTGCATAACATATTTCTAAAATTTTAGTAACAGTAAAAAAATTCAGAAACGTTACATACTTATAGCGGAAAGATTTCCGAAAGTATAGCGTAACCTACTGATGCTCTACTCGAACTCACAATTTCGGAAACATAACCCATATTTCGGGGTAAAGTATTTACGTTTCTAAATAGTTTACCCACATGGTTTGGAAACGTTTCCGCAATTTTAAACTACAAGAGCTGCCCCATTTTTTGGGGTAACGTTTCTGCATTTTTTTCCCGTGCATGAATTCGACTACAGTGAACTTGAAATTCGAAAATTCCGGAACAGGCAGAGGGGATATTTCCCGATGCCTACCTGCAAATTGTGTTTCTTTGCGCAACCATTTCCCAATACCAGGGGTCGCGCTGTCGATCGCCAACGTCGCAAATTGCGATAATAAAATTAGTTTTGCGAAAGAAAATACGATTTGGCGAAAATATTGGCAATTGCATTTCTTAATGACGTCCGGCAAAATATAATCTGGCGGATGGATTCGCGAAACTGTAAAAAAAGCCAGAGCGAGCTCTGAATACTGAAAAAAGGGCAGCCGTTTCCATCGCTCTATTTAACTACCAGCAAGGTGGTGGTCGGTCGAATCGTTCATTGTGTGCCACAGATCTAGAGACCATTTTTTGACACAGACTGGCTGTGCGCGCAGAATGGTCTCTAGATCTGTAGCACGCGATGAACGATTCGACCGACCACCCCCTTGCTGGTAGTTAAACAGAGCGATGGAAACGGCTGCACTTTTTTCAGCATTGGGAAGTCTATCCAGTTGTTCTTCTATATCGATATATTTCCATCGTATTATTCCAATTCTCAGAAGATGCCAGTGCTGTCCAAAAAAAAAAAAAAAAAAAAAAAAAAAAAAAAAAAAATCCTGAGCATTTTGCAAATAATCCACAATTTTTACGGGAATTAATGAGCTAAAAAGTAAAGATTTCTCGTGTAACTAGGTCACCCTCGAGTTTCTTTTATAGAAATCAACTGTACTCTTGAATAGGCAAAACGTCAGAGTTTTGTGTCCTCACGGTGAGGCACCGCACGTTAACGGGTTAACCACCTGTTCCGAAACAGAAGTAAATTGCTCCTCGAAATTACACAGCTTGATATTTTTCCAGAAATTAAACTATTGTCTTCCACTAAATCAAAGGGCATTTGAATATTTAAGTTAAGCATATATTGTTTTTAATTTTTAGTCATAATCTTTTAATTGTTTTAGGTTGGCAAAAATTCAAACATTGGCTAGGAAGTGTAATTTGTTGTTGGTTTGGGATTAAGGCCAATTATCTGCACGAGGGACCTAGGTCTATAGGTGGGGTGCCTTCCGTAAGGGTCTTCCTAAGGAGTCCTAACCCGTACTTACGCTACGTTTCGGAGGAAACCATGGAAAACTCCGGTTAGGAAGACGGACGCGCGATGGGACCCGAACCGGGGACCTTCACACTTCGCCCGTCTACCATTTCCAGTGACATAACCACTGTGCCATGGTGAGGCGAAGTGAAATTTGGAATTATGATGGAAGTATGGTTGTGATGAAAGCATGTGAAATTTTGTATTATGATATTAGATGTAACTCTAACAATAAACGGCGAAAATTCGTAAAATCTTCAATAAACTCTGCAGAAATACGGTAAATTCTGATGGCGTCAAACGATTGCCAAGGCTTGCAATTATATTATCAATTTTAAAACTAGGAAATTTGTTATGATAATATGGATTAAAGCATAATACACTGAGTTAATAAATATTTCGAGTAAATTAAATTAAGAGTTTGTTGTATTTACCTATTTTTCAGCGGGCGTCTTACATTTAACTAAACAAAAAGTAATCCTACGTTACTATATATACCCGGCGGTAGTTTCAACAGAAGAGACAGCCCAGCAAACACACACCTGCTGGCGCCAGTACCTTGCCAGTGCCTTTCTGCCTTTACGTCCAGTACCGGCCTGGCACTGCAAAAAGTAACTGAATCGTACCAAAAGGAATGTAGGAAAAAACGCGAACGGTAAAAACGCGAACGGAAAAAACGCCAAACGGAAAAAACGCGAACGGTAAAAACGCGAACGGAAAAAACGCCAAACGGAAAAAACGCGAACCGGAAAAAAAAAGAATATCCCCCCCCCTCAGAATAATAATTTTTATTTAAATATTGACATGAACTTATTTTGT
Organism: Cheiracanthium punctorium; assembly: GCA_038373885.1. Lineage (NCBI taxonomy): Eukaryota > Metazoa > Arthropoda > Arachnida > Araneae > Cheiracanthiidae > Cheiracanthium > Cheiracanthium punctorium. The sequence goes on along the minus strand of JAWZYV010005773.1, from coordinate 9,406 downwards.
TTTGTAGTAAATACGATAATGGTATTTAATCAAATATTGGACTGCCTCAAAATTCTTTTGTTTTTGAAGTAAAGGAGCCACTTTTTATATTTTGAGAGCATATATCTTCATATTAATCAGGGAAATTTACAACATTAAATAAAAAGGAATTAATTGCTTTTAGCTAGACAAGCTACTTGTCAAGGTCATGAAAGCCGTGTCCCTTCCAAGAAAGAAATAGGGGAGATTCCCCGGACAATGGGGACAGGGGACTATGGGAGATAGCGTACGGAAAAACGCCTAAGGCAAGATGAACAAACAGGTTTTTTTTTAGGTTGAGGTTCGTACTGCACAGATTTTACATTCAAGAATATTATATCCAGAAAAACATTTAAAAGCTGTGCGGTGCGGTAATAAATATATTTTATCACAGTTTAAAAAATTAATTTTTATATCAATGATCCTGTTGAGAAAGATACAATCATTGTATTGATATTTTTTTTAAAACAAAATATTCAAAATTATTTAAAAGGGTATTTTTAGCGTTAAATAGAAACTCAATTGATTTCAAACGATTTATTTAAATTTGAATGAAATTTAAACTCGTAATCATTTGATTTTTCTCCGCTAGAGTATTTAAATCATTTTTATTTCCTAGTTTTATGTGATCTAAACAGTAATAAATTATATAAATGACATTAAAGCATATACAAATTAAAATTAAAATATTAGTAGATTAGAGCCATGTGCCTTTAATTACCTGAAATTGATCACAATTTTTTTTAAGAATGGGGGGGGGGAGTGTTTGCCTTTACACCTTCTCACCTTTAAAAGGGGAGACTTTAAAAATGCACGAGATTTAAAAATTCTTCTGAACATAATAAAATATAGTTTAATTAATGAATTATTAATTTACCAAGTTTAATTAATTAATTACTAATTTAACAAACTGAATGTTCAATTTGTTTGTATTCTTAGGACAAGGACCAGAACTAGTCATTCCGCAACAAATTGTAGCAGTTGCGAAAATTTTAAGTACCATCTCTCACCTACCAAGACCACCCTAAAAAAGAATATCCTATCACACCGTTTTAACATGCACGTTCTCTGTAATAAATTTTGACCTTCAGTTTATTCCTTACCAACCATGGCTTATGTTTACTGGCTTTCTTTTTATAACTGCAAGATTTTATTTTGATTCATCATAATTCATTCTGATTCATCTTGTTAGCTTTTCGGTTTTAAATTATTAGAATAATGAATGATTTATCAGCATATATTTATGTATACATATTTTTGTTTTTTAAAATATCCATTTTAAGCATGAATACTCTTATTTTAAAAATGCTTTTTTTAATTAAGTCATGGTATTAATAAGTCAACAATTAATAAAAACAACTTAAAATAAACTCTTCAAATTAAATGTTAGTGTAATTGTAACTTTTCACACAAATTTTCATTTCTAAATGCTAAAAACCCCTTTTTACAGGAAACTTTTTAAAAATGATTTAAAACTTATTTCTTAAAATATAAAATATTGGCTATTTATAACACTGATTAAAATTAATGGTTAATTGGTTTTGTTAGAATAGTTTTAATAATTATATTTTTGCTATTATTGATATAGCAAAGCTTATTGCCCCCTCACCAACTTTGATTAAACATATCTGTAAGCCTTCTTAGAAGAAAGAGAGCTGTATAAAAAATACATGTTTCTATTTATTTACATTTAATATTCAGAAAATTTTATTTGATACCATAAAATAACTATGTAATTTATTCTATATGTCTATGACCAACATTTAAAGAAGGAAACTCTATAGGTCAGGGTTTTTAGGACAACCTCGATAACAGTGTTTGGAAGTGATTATAATTTTTATTTAATATTAAATATATTAAACTTTTTACTTTCACTGTAAATTATCATGAAAGTTATTTATATTTTGTGGCAGATCTACACAAGGATTGTTTGCCAGGAGAGGTCAGCTCGCGTCACTGAATGTGTCGCTTAGAGCTACATATACGTCCTTCCCGTAATTTCCCGCCAGAATTTGGAACCTCATCAGAAGGTGGGGGACTTCTGAATATTGGCACCCCTCGGAAACTGCTAGCGACCGCCGAGAGGACTTTCGGAACCACGGATTTAACGTGCACGTACGCCGCATGTACACGGTGGTCTTTACTGGTACGCCGGTATCGAACCCACAACCTTCCGGTTAAGAGTCCAACGCCTTAACCACTGGGCTACCACGGACCCTTCTACACAAGGATTCACTGCTTAATTTAGACATGCCTTGGGTGGAGGACTTTTTGAGGGGTCCTAACCCGAATTCAGATTACAGATGGAGAAAATGGCCGCGCGGTAAGCCAGAACCCTATACCTATACATTAGTCTTTTTTATTAAAAATTATTTATTCTACAATGTGAAAGGTACTTGATTAAATTTTTTAAAAAATTTTATTAGATAAATTTATATCTTATAAAGCTCTCTTCTTTATAAAACTTACAGCTTATTAAACTTTTAAGATAAACGGAAAAAAAACTTGCTGAAATACGCAAGACTGATAAAGTATAAATATTTAGAAGGATAACTTATCAAATATTGAACTATTCATATATGAATAAAATACAGCAAGAAAAAAAAGATGGAATAAATCTATTATTACAATTAATATAACTTGATGAAAAACTGTGAGAATATTATTAAGAAAAGGGAAAATACTATTCACTTTCGCTCAACGAATAAACATTTTTGCATAAATACTTTGCATTGCATTAAAAATAAAAATAAATAAATAAATATTTTAAAGAAAACCTAGTATTTAGAAAGAATTTAAAACCACAACCTATTGGTAATGAGAAAAATTGTTTAAACGAATCGCTTAAAAAATAACCTTGTTCAAATTAAGCTAGTCTGACAGTGAAAAGTTTTTTTTTTTTTTTTTTTTTTTAAGAAAAACAAATATTCTCTCAAGTCTCACAAACTGGAGTTTCTTTTTGCATTTTTAAGTGGAACGGTTAAAACGACCCTTCAAACAAATGTTTAAAATAAAAAGATTTGGGGACAGAGGGGACACCCCCTCTACCGATTGCGATAGTTCATATGTACAATATGCTTAGAAAACCTGATAACAATAGCTTTTTTAGACAAGGATTATCACCGCTCCCAGACCAACTGAAAATTTCGAGGGTCACATGAAGATTTGAGGGGGTCACATGTCGAATTTAAGAGCAGAAAAGGAAATTTCTTTTAAATTTTAAAACAAACGTCCGTTTAAAAATTTTTAGACGAAGTGGGAGGAAAGGGGGATACAGCCCCCTGTGCCCCCCCTCTTCGACCCTACGCCTATGGTTCGAATGTATTGTACTCTTAGGAAAACCTATTAACAATAGCTTCCTAAGGAAGGCTCATCACTGCTCCAGACCTACTGAAATTTTGGGGGTGCACAGGAAACATTTGAGGGGGTCACATATCGAATTTTAGAGCAGAAAAGAAAAATTTCTTTAAAATTTCAAACATGTTTATTTTTTAAGAAATTGACGAAATTGTTCGGGGGGGGCACAGGGGGACACGTGACCCCCTGTGCCCCCCCCAACCGACGCTACGCCTATAGTTCATATGTTAAATGAATCATGTTGACGTTTTTACCGTTCGCGTTTTTTCCGTGGGCGTTTTTACCGTTCGCGTTTTTTCCGCACACCCATCAATTTGGCTCCGATGCTGTCCGGAATTTTCGATATTTTCAAGTAGTATTTCCCAACTTTCCCGCCTGAGAAATATTCAGGTACATTTCCCACTGCTGGACACCATGTCAATCAATAGATTTTTTCCTATTCTTTTTAGTACATCAACAGGCAGGAAAAAAGGGGGGTGGGGTTCCCCCACACTTCCAGAACTGCCGTGGTCTTAATCTTTCCCTGCAGCCAGCTATAAGTTTGGATGAATGTGTTTTGAAAATCTGAAAAAATAAACAATAACCAAGTGGTGTTTATTAATTACTTGCAGCATTTATAAAACACCATAAAGTGCCATTTGCAGTAGGAAATAATTTATTGTTATGACTACTCTTCTGAATGACAGATTGTTTCTCTAACGAGATATTTTACGACCTCAGCGAATGATTGTAACCCTCTCCTCAGGTCGGGAGGGAGAAGAGCGGACACTCAGCAGATGCCCCCCCCCCTTCCACGCACACCATTAATACGAGACTAAACAACAACGGGCAACAGGCTTTAATTCTTTATCTATTAGAGATAAGTGGGTAGTGTAAATTGAAAAAAATGTTCAAAATGAGGATGGAAGTGAGACTCCGACAAGAAAAAATTCCTCTTGTTAGTTTTAAAAAAATTACACTTTTTAAATTTGTGTATGACCCCTGTGCAAAACAATTCCCAGTTAGTGAAATGTGCCCCTTACACTAATGAGGTGCCTTAAGGTCTAAGAATGGCAAAACTGAAGAAAAAAACTGGAAATCGCAGGCAATGCTTTAAAAAAATCGCAGATACAGTAAAATCACTAATATATACATTTCTAAAAAGAAAAAAAAAAGAGCTAAAGTTTAATTCAATTTACTTACATAAAAAACTATATAAATGCTGAACACGTAATTTTAATTAAGTAATCAGGGGGAAAAGTTTTACATCACACAAGGAGAAGTACTGTGGTATAACATTTCAAAAGCAATTAGAAGAAAATGTATGAACATGCTATATTTATTTCTTATTTGCTTTCATAAACGTATCTTTCAGGGTCAAAATAGTTCTTCAACTTTAACTTTTAGACAATTTTTACGAATATCTGAACCTGTCTCATTCAAAAAGTTTTTCTTTACTTGGTTTTTTGGGGGTGATAGTATAATGAGAGAAAAAAATTAAATAGAAGTCAATTTTTACTCTTATGCTATTAAAGCTTTAAATAAAGGAATGATAAAAGAAAAATATTTATCCTCAAGAGAGATGGGAAAAGATTGAAATTGGGATGCTGGAGGATATTACTTATGAATATTTTTCCCCCTCAAAAAATGTAATAAACAAATCGCGGAATTCGCAGAAGTTCTCATGCCTGTGTGACATACAAAATTTGAGAACTATTGTTGTATTGTTTTTCTGGGGATTATGTTTTAATAATTCAATGAGTACCTTTTTATTTTAATTGTATTAACTGTCAATTGTTTATTGTCTAATGTTAGTAATTAATATTGAGGTTTAATTTAGTACCTTTTCTCAGAAGATATAATGGTCTGGGTGACTCTTCCTTCATATGTCAGTAGCTTTTCTTTAAATTACTACTAATTACCCTTTTTACTTTAAATTAATTCTGCCTTTGTTTTCCCTATCTCCGGAGGTGAAAATTTAATTGTCATACAACTTCTGCCGATTTTTCTGCTAACTATTATGTTTTTTTTTTCTATAGCCTAACTCACTTTCGGCAATAATATTTTCCATTTTTTGTTTAAGTCCGGCTTTTAATTATTTTTACCCACTTGCAATTTAAATTTCTGCTCCTAATTTTGGTGGGCGGAAAAAAGCGCACGGAAAAAAGCGCACCGGGAAAAAAGCGCCCCGGAAAAAACGCACAATATTGAAGGGGCTTGTCTTTCTGGATGAGTGTGTGTGTGAGGGGGGGGGGGGCTTGAAATAAAAAATGAAAGGAAGGAGTGCGCATCCGAAAGAGCGCCTTTTGGTGAAGTGAATTAGTATTTGATTTATTTTTTGGTTTTTTTTGTTCGTATCATTTTTACTCTAACATGCTTTATACTCTGAATGCCCCCCCCCCCCAATTAGAAACACTTGTATTTTCACTTAGCCTTCAGTTCAGGCACGTGCCAACGGGGGGGGGGGTTATCGCCCCCTCGGTAAATGAGTAGAAGGGGCGAACTATATAATTCTCTGTATTTTAGCCCCTCAATAGTTTGCTTACAATAATTCTCTTCGGTGTGCGGAAAAAACGCCAACATGATTCACAGGGCCGATCCCAGAAGAAAATCTTGGGGGGGGGGGGGGTGAAGAGAGGTAAATTGCCGACTGAAAAAATAGATTTGCCGATTTAGTTCCCAAGTTGGACACCTCCCTATATTGGACAGTTTTTCGAGGAACAGAACATGCCCATAACATAGAAACAGCATAAATACTTCTTTAAGTTGTACAGAGGGAGCCGCAAAAGTTCGACTTTCAGAGGATTCACATTATTTACGCATTAATGATCAATCTGGTTTTTACATTAATAAAGTGAATTAGTACATGAATAAATTGCAGAGGTCGTACGTAAAAGGCGGAATTTACCACAAAAAGGCTCGATTATTATCACTTTGCCAACAAAAATCCACATTTTTGTTGGGTAGGCAGGGGCGTAGCCAAGGCGGGGGGTTATGGGGGTCATAACCCCCCCATGAGGAATTTTTTGCCATACAAAATGTATATTCTTCACTACATTATCACACACACGTATACATATATATGAGTTGTAGTAATCGTAACCCCCCCCCCATGAAAAATTTCTGGCTACGCCCCTTGGGATGGGCGTACCCTACCTCGGTAGGGATGGTTACATTCCTGACTCTGTTAAAAGTAATTAAATTTTCATAAAATATTCATAACTTTTAATTTAGTCATAAAATATTCTCTCAGGAATGAAGAAAATATTTGCCTATCCATATGCGACAAAACTGAATGTAGGAAAAAACGCCGCCGGAAAAAACGCCACCGGAAAAAACGCCGCCGGAAAAAACGCCACCTGGAAAAAACGCCACCTGGAAAAAACGCCGCCGGATAAAACGCCACCTAAAAAGATATTTGTGTAATAATTTATTTAAATACTTGAAAATTTTTCTTTTCTTTTGCAGAAAAGGGGAGGTATGAAATTGAATTATGAGGTTTAATGTACTTTGTTTTCCAGAAATGGGGGAAGACACATGTCTAATTGAATAATTCAATTTGTGTATAATTTGGTAGGCGTTAAGGAAGGGGGGAGGGGGATAGACTTTCCTAGAAAGATTTCGGTTTCCGCTAACAACAAAAAAAAAAAAAAAATAGATTTCCAATTACTTAACAGTAAATGAAGCTTTTAGGGAGTATGACCCCCAAAAAACCATTCAGGTACGCCAGTAGCGAAGCCAAGGGGGGGGATAGGGGGGTCATACCACCCCCCCCACATGATGAATTTTTTGCCATACAAAATGTATATTCTTCACTCTCTTATCACAGCAAATATGCATATATGTGAGTTGCAGTAGTCGTAACGCCCCCTCCCCCCCAATGAAAAATTCCTGGCTACGCCACTAAGGTACGCTGATGACATACAAGTGTTAAGATTTCAAAGAAATAAAATCCTTGTTAAATAGGGATTTTAATTAACACATAGGTGTGCGTGTGTGGGTGGGGGTGGGGGATAAGGGTTTAGTTTTTTCATGTTTAAATGGGTTTTTTTTTTGGCATATCAAATGAATTTTGACTTTTCTTACTGAAGTGACTTTTCTTACTGAAGAATTACCCCCTCCCTCCTCAACCGCCACCAAGGGCGGATTAAAGGGGGGCGGAGGGGGCGACCGCCCCCCCGAGAAGAAAGAAATTAATGTAAAAGATCCTATTGGATGTATATGTCAATCTTCTAACTAACCGCCCCCACCGACAAACTAACCGCCCCCCCCCTCGACAAACTTGCAATAATCCGTCAAACAAAACCACTTGTTCAAGGTTAAACGAAAATTCCGCCTTTGCAGAACAGTGAGAACATTTGTTCAAGGTCAAAGGAGAATTCCAAAAATAGCATTCGACCCCTAATGTTTTGACCATTAGACAAAGAGGTAAGATATACATGTCCTGGGGGTCAAAAAAGAACAAAGCAGAGGTAGAGGATCTCGCAGAGGCTTTTTTCTTTCTTTTTTTTTTTTTCCCTTCTTTTTTTTGGAATCATGTCACAACTACTTATGGCTATGTTAAAACTCCGAAAATCCCAAAAGAAAAAGGGCGAAAAAGCGATAAATCTTTGAAAAGCATTCTCGTGTAGATAAATTGAAAATTCATTTATAAAATGACTACGCAATTTATAAATATTTGTACAAGTTATTAATATACCAATTATTTTATTTGTAAAAAAGTGTATCACTTGTATTCCTTTTTATTTTCCAGAAAATAACTATCTGATTTTTATTCATAGGAAGAAACATTAAATAACTTTTAAAAAGGTAATAGTTTATTGGATGTGATTTAGAATTTAAATTTTTAAACGAGTTCAAATTTTTAAAAAAATTTCTAGTTTAAAACTTTTTTTTTCATTTTCATTATTATTATTATTATTATCTATTGTTATTATTTATTGTTATTATTTATTATTATTATTTACAGTGAGTCATTTATAAGGATAACATTACGAATATTGATTTTCTATAACTAATAAAAATTGAATAAAACACTTCTTTCCCTTCTGCAGAATCTGTAAATGTGCTAACTACAGAAATTCTAAATGACGGGCTAAATAATTCTACCAAAGTAATATAAACTCTGGAAAGAAATGCTGCAGTATGAAAAAGAATTCACTAAATTTCTGTAAGCAAAATCTTAGAATGCTCAAATCAGTACTTAAAATGTGTTAAAATTTAATATATTATTCAATTTTATTCACTTAAAAATTGTTATCAAAGAATTCGGAAGAAAATAATTCAATAGCAATCAAAGATTGATTATAATTGATATAATTAATAATTTATTTTAGTAATAATCACTTTTAACTTTTTTTTCTTTTAAGTAGCCTCTCCTGAAAAATATTACATTACTTTAGGACAGGGGCGTTTTCATTTTGTGTTCTCTTTTCACTGGGGACCCAAGGTAGCTGCCCCGTCTGCCCTCGATTTTGTCAGGCTCTGAGTTTGACACTTAAAAAAAAAAAAAAAAAAAAACAGTATATCCTAAAAATGAGTACGGGTGTCGACATCCGGTGACACTACAAAGAATTGTTCTCCATCTTTAAATGAATATGTACTTTGTCTTGAAAATAATACAATAAATAAGTAAATCAATTATTTAGATAAAAAACTTATAAATTAATAATTTGATTTGCAAATTTTGTATGTTTGTTTTGTAGTACAAGAACCGGAATCGATCATGTTTTAACAAAATAATGAAGTTTTGAATGCTCACAACCCAGCAAAAGGATAGACGGCCCTACATATTTAACGGACGCGTTCACTTACTAGGTCGTCTTTGATTCTCAGTCAGGTTCTTTAGCAAAGGCTCTATTTCTGATCAAATTAATGTTTAAAAACTGTTACAAAGGTTACAAAAGTTAGAAAGTATTATTGAAACTTTTCCAACTAATTTTAAATAAACAAAACTAATTAAACCCAATTAATTTTTAATCACAGTGTTATAGATAACCTAATATTTTATATTTTACATTTTAGAGAAAGGAAGTTTTAAAAAAAAAAATAA
>JAWZYV010005769.1:0-11071 GCA_038373885.1 Cheiracanthium punctorium | reverse complement strand
CCCTCTTTTTCCAGGAAAAGAATATGCTTTTTTTGACGTACTTCTCTGAAAATATTTTTTATTTTATTATTAAGAAAAGGTTATACAGTGAAAAAGGTCTATAAAATAGTTTTTAACAGATCTGGTAGTGTTATTTGAAGCAAAAATGTACCTTGTTAGAAATAATGTGATCACTAAGTTTTCCATTTTACTAACATAAACATTTAATGTTACAGTTAATTTGAATGGACTTTCCACTATATTGAAGTATATATTGTTATTTTTCGTTATCAAGCACAAGCGCTGGGTTAGCAGAACGCAGAACTCTGTAAAAAAAGACCCATATTTTAATATGAAAATTAGTGCCCGAAGTTATGATGAAATTCCTTAAATTCCACACTTGACATTTTTTTTCAAACTTTCTATCTCAGCAACTTAGTTTCTTTTCCTCACTACGGGTTCGACCCCATAGATTCAAATAACTAAGTTCCAATTTCAGTTTCTATTCACTTGTTTGAAGATGATAATCACTAAGCAAAGTTTATTACAGTCGAATTCGCTGAATGGAATAGCCCGAAAATCTTATTCTAATAAGCGGGATGTTCTATTATCCGATACCACACTGATTAATTATTACGGTTTGGTACATTAAAATTTAATAAAATAAGCGGGATATTGCTTTAAGGGGACATCCTACTTTTAAAATGCCCCAAAAATTGATTTTGAGATTTTTATCTCATTAAATAGTTTACTTTATTCTAAAAAGATTGATACCAACCATTTTTCTGTATGACAATTATTTATTGAGATAAAAAGGAAAATGTAAACGCAAGTTGGGCAGCATGCTGTAGAAACTGCAACTAATGTTGACACTAAAAGCATAAAAGAGGCAGAAAAGAAATGTACAGAATTTAATTTAGAAACTCGAAGAGCCAGAAAAATGCTCAACAGTTCTCAGTTTGAGGCAATAAAAGAAAACGAAGGCAATGTGCATGAAAGCGGAAAATTTTAAATCGAAAAGTTCATAAAGTGAAATAAAATCAAATTTTTATGTTGCATAGTAAAAAAAATATATACATGGATATAATTATTAAAATAACTTCAAATAATGTACTTTACCAATATTCGTGCCTTTATATCCTAAAAATGTATCTTTTGTTAAGGTATGTACATATTTTTTCATATTTACAATTGTCGAGCTTTTCTTTAGATTGATGTTTCTTAAGCCATATTAAAACATATTTTGGGTTAATCATTTTAAATACTCAGTAAAATTATTTTTAAATAGTAAATGTTTCAATAGAAAATGTTTTTAATTTTTAAAAATTAAATTTATGTTCCAAAACTACAATTTGAACTTTAATTGGCGTTTTCTCAAAACACTGTTTTTCAAGTTTGCGCGCATGATGTTTTAAAAACTATTTAAGATATCAACTTGAAATTTTTCTCAGGCATTTATTTTAATATAATGAACAAAATGAACTAAAATGAAATGGTTGTGTTTCATAGAAAAAAAGTTATGATTGTAAAAACTATCAAAATTTTTATGATAATTTAAACTTTTAGATTAAATATTTTTTTAAATTTAAATTATGAAAATAATTAAACCATTTTAGTTTAGATTGTTAATTATAATGTTTTGTTTAATTTAGAAAAAAATTATGAGGATCAAAGGAATTCTAATTGAGATATCTTGCGCGCAGTGGGAAAGTACCCTTGAATTGTTTTTACAATATTGTGTGGTAAAATAATATTTTTTAAATTATCACCTTTATAATAAACTACAATAATATTTTTAATCAATAGAGTAATGTCATAGTAGTTAACTGAAAAAAAATGTGTTTCTGCATGCATTCATTATTTTTTTTTTAAATTATGAAAGTTGAACTAAAATTTCTACATTTTCCCATTCTTAAAAGTAGGCTGTCCCCTTAAGAGGCCTATATGCATCGTGTGTTTATATGCAGAGGGTTCACTGCATATAAAAACACGAAAACTGTACCTCGAAATTTAGTTAAATAAATGGACAACACTTTAAAGAAATATATACAACTTTCGTTACAACGTTTGTATAGAACTGAAAGTAATTAAAAGTAACACTCATTTTTATTAGAGGAAAGTAAAATAAATAAAAATATCATTAACGCCAAATACACTGTTTTATTTCAATGTATGACTTTCAAGTCCTTCTTAATGGCATATCGCAAGCAACGTTTTAAGTTAAAATCTGGATTTTGACTTTTCTTTTTGGAAAGGATACTAATGACTCATTAGTGATATTAGGGGCGATTTTGTTTGAAAAGATCGAATTACCTTATACTACTTTTCACAATTGTGGGAAGCTATATAATTAAGAGAAACGTGACATTTTGAAAATGCTCTCTTTATTATCATGTTACTATCTGCAAAAATAAATATGTCAAAATGATTCAAAGCAGAAAGAAAATATTTTCAAGGCTTTGCAGAATACAATTATCCACCCCATAGCAAAAACAATTTCAGTCAAATAATAGTTATACGAGTGATTGACACGAGAAACATTTCTCGGAACAACTTTCAGCGAATGATAATTAGCAGCATAACAGTCGGAATAATTTGTCGTATCTTGTGCCACCAGAGTAATTACGCCCCTTCAACAATGTCGGCCAGTTTGGTATTAGAAGTCAATATTATCGTAATTAGTTAGATTGTGCAAGGAAACAATTCGGTTTATCCGTAACCTTTGGAATATGTCTTCGAAATTAAAAGCGAAACACAGCATTTTCGACATGCATTCAAAATGAAAGTAGTTTTTAAATCTAATTTCTAATTATAATAGACACTAAAGATGAGATCATACGAATTAAATCATAGTTTAATCGTGAAATTTCTTTAAAAAATGAGTATTTCATTAATAAAATATTTTTAGAAAAATCAGATTTAATCGTATTTCATTATTTTTACGGATAGATTTTAGTTTTAAAAACAACTAAAGAATTGAATAGTTTAAAATCCGACTCTACGAAAAAGCGCAGGCATTATATTTAAAGAATCCTTATTGACATATATGTTGAAGATGCAACATTAAAAAAAATATTCCTATTCATCAGCTTAAAATTAAAAATTATTTGTATAAGCTTTATAAAAAGTAGTTTAAAACTCATGAATAATTCTTTGCTAAGCAAAGAAATTATACACATAAGATCCCAATTACAAAAGTGGTATAAGAAACATCGTAAAAAGATTAAAAACAGCACATCTTGCTCTCGTTAGACATTCGAATGAATATTTTATTTTTTAAAAACTAATAAACAGACTAATGAAACTAAGTAAACAAGCAGCGATTGGATAATTTTAAAGCCGGTGCATGGCATCAAAAATAATTGAAATAATTAAGCCCAAATAATGCACAACTATGCTAGGAAGGAATGTGTAGAAGCAAACTAAAAATATAAATGTTATTACTGTTAACCGAGATAGGAAAGAACTATTTTTAGCTTAGGAGACGCCGCACACTCTGAATTACCTGCATGTGTGTGTGTGTGGGGCGGGGGATTGTATGTGGGGGGAAAGGGAAAATAGAAATTTTGAAAGTCGAAGTTAATGAAAGTTAAAATACTTGAATTACAACAACAGTAAACTGAAAAAGAATGACAGAGAATCTTATATACATGTGATTCATATCACAAGAATAAATCCTGATTTTTTCAATTGGAGCACCTCCAGGATCAAGATAAGTGGATCACAAAACACGATCGATGGCTGCTTAAAACTTTTAAAGTACCTGACACACTTTACCAGCTATGCTCACCTAAGCAAATAAAATCCTTTCCAAATTTTAATGGACAATCATGCATTGCATGTCTCTCCGGATTTTATTGACTTATGTAGTGATAATGGACTATGCATGCACGTATTTCTGATTTATACAAGTCACAAGTTACAGCCGCTTGATGTAGCTTTCTATGGGCCGCTGAAAACTGCCTATAGTGAAGGCTCTGAAAATTATTCGGTATCTTCTCTGTGAGCCGTCATAAGGATTTGAGAGGTAGCAAGAGTATTTGGCAAAGCTTTCCATAAATTTAGTACTATTAAAACTGCTTCCGACGAATTCAGAGGTACTGGTATTGAGTCTTTAGACAATATTTTCACAGAAAATTTTATAGTTTCTAAAACGATTGATGTTGAAAACAATAAGAATCTTTGATCATTTGTCAGCAGCTCATTTCATAAGGCAATACTTTGAAGACTACTATTTCTTCAAGACAACCTTCAGCAACTTTTTGTCCCCTGCCGATGGCCAACAGGAAATTCTCCAGGAAACAAAGGCTAGGGACTCTACCACCACAGTATCGAAAAGCTCTCGGTAGCGAATAAATCGACCCTTCTTTTCTCATGACGTCACAATCCCAGAAATATCCGATGTGCCCTTGCATCAACATCACGGAAACGGCACAATGTCCGATTAGGGTTGTCACAAGTTATATGGGGAAAACTATTTTTAACGTTATTTTTTGGGGCATCCCCCCTAAAAGTTGCCAATTGACTAGAAAATGAGATTGGCAAAGTTTTAGCTCAATTCTATAATATTAACCCGTGCCGCATCGAGGTTGAATTCTTGAAAAATAGCGATTTCTTCCAAAAATATCTAGTTTTTCCTTCATTTAGTACAAACTATTTGCTCTACTGACCTGGTTCTTGTTTTGTATCATGAAAAATAGTATTTCTTTGAACTTTTACTCTCAACAAGACCAATATTTAATGACATTCAGTGTTTTTTTAGGTCAGTTTGTGTATCGTACCACCAAAATCTGCATTTTTATAAAATTAGTGAAAAAAAAAAGACAAAATTAAAATTTTAAGTAATTTTGACCGTCTTTTGTATTATTTGCATCAAAAAACAAAAAATACATCAAGAATTTTCAAGACTTAAACTGCAATTCGTGAAATATTTTATTTATTTGATATGCATTTCTGTGCTTCGGAAGAAAGATCTTGATTTGTATTTCAGTTGAAGCACATCTGAGACAAACCTCTCAAATTTTCTTTATTACAATCTTATTTTTGTTGTCTATTATTATTTACTTTTAGAAAGGACATGGGTGCCTATACGTATGGACAAGGAAGGGCTATGCCTCCCCTAGCTCCCATATTATCGTTATGATTTACATACTGGTATAACGTAAAAGTGGTTCAACACTAACACATAATACACTCATGTCCATAAATTAAGGATAATGAAGTTCAGGCAAAGAAAGAGAAAGAAGCAAAACAAATTTTACTTATTTGTAAAGTCTATTTATTTAACAGAAAGTAAAGAGCAGAAAAGATGCTGTATGTTTGACATAATTAATAAAAATTGCAAGTTTTACTCCCTTGACCAAATTTCAAAAAGGAACCTATTTACAAAAAACAGTATAACATGGTTAGTAGGATGGTTAATACGGAGTATGTCTCCCGGACGATGCAATACAGGCCTGACAACGCCTAGGCATGCTGAGTATCAAATGATCAATCTGATCTTGGGGAATATTACACCACTCATCAAGCAATGCACTCCGAAGTTCCGGTAGACAGGTGGGAGGGGGTTGACGGGCTGCAATTCGTCGGCCAAGCATATCCCACACATGCTCTATTGGATTCAAGTCCGGTGAGTATGCTGGCCAATGCATACGGGTGATATCCTCCGATTGAAGGCATTCTTCTACAATGTTGCACGGTGAGGACGGGCGTTGTCATCCATAAACACAAATTCAGCACCCATGGCGCCCCGAAACAAACGTACATGTTGTTCCAGAATGACATCCCGATAGATGTGGCCTGTCATCGTTACACTCTGAACATGCAGGTCAGTTCTGGAACCAAGAATAATTCCTCCCCAAACGAGCCATCCTGCACCACCGTAACGGTGTCTTTCAATGGTGTTCTCTTGGTGGTAACGGGTACCTGGCGCTCTCCAGATGAATGTCCGGCGAGAATCAGACTCCAAACTAAACCTGGACTCGTCGGAAAACATCACACAAGACCACTGTTGCGGTGTCCACAATGCATGCTCTCTACTCCAGGTTAATCGCAGGCGACAGTGAGTTGCGGTATGTGGAACACATCTGACAGGCCAACGAGCATATAGACCAATGTGCCCTAAGCGTCTGTACACGGTCTGCCTTGAAACTGTCGTACCGGTAGCTGAAGAGAGCTGACGAGACAGGTCTGATGCTGTACTCCGTCTGTTTCTTTTGGCAGTGACTGCCAAATAGCGGTCCTCATTCGGCGTTGTAACTCGGGGGCGACCTGTGCTGTAACGTCTACTCACATTACCATCATCTTGGAATCGTTGCCAAAGCCTGGAGATGACACTCTGGGCGATTCCAAGATCCTCGGATACTTCCAGCTGGGTACGTCCACATTCCAATCGTCCGATAATTCTGCCACGTAAAACATCATCCAAATGCCTCCTTTGTGCCATAACTATGCGGTTTTTGCACTGAAACGCTTTCACAGCGCTTGTGAACAATTTTACTTCTTTGCCACCATTCCTTATATACCCCTCTCTTACACTCTCGTCATTGTGACGTACCATCCACGCCATCTGGTGGTTTCCTCTAATTTGCATATTCTTCTTCAAGATGTGTGTGATCATTCCACAGGTGAAATTTTTATTTTAGAGATCAATTTCTGTGTGATTCTGAATTATCCTTAATTTATGGACATGAGTGTATCTTTCCGGTGCAGGACCCATGATGTGCAATAAGACTCCGAAGACAAGAGTTTCGAAAACAAAGAATTGATCTCATCAAAAGCAGATTTTAAAATTCTGATTTAGAGGTGCTGTTGTTCACTGGGATGGAAAAATGCTTCCTCATATTTTGAATGAAGAAAATGTAGAGAAAATAGCGATTTTAATTAGCTGTGGCGATGAAGAACAGTTAATACGAGTTCCTCACCTTGAACATAATATGAGAATAACTTTTAGGCAAAAGCTGTATTTACAGCAGTTGAAGAATGGGAGGCAGTTGGTAAAATTCAGGCAATGTATTTTGATACCACATGTTGCCTTAGGGGAAGGTGCATTTTTTGCTGCAGCAATTACTGGATCGAAATCTTCTATATTTACCTATCGCCATCATATTTTAGAAAACATCCTAAAATCTGTTTTGATTGCAAAGTGGGTGAAGCTCTGCTCTTTATCCAGATAATATTTTTTAAAAATTTCAGATTGGGTGGTCTAAGTTGGACAAGACAAAGTACAAAACTGCTATTGAAGATGAAACTATTACATAAAGAACGCATAATTTGGAAGAAACTTCAAATTTTCTTGCAGAACATTTAAGAAATCAACACCTTAGGGATAACTATAAAGAATTAACCCAACATTGTTTAATTTTTATAGGAGTCTCTCCAAATAGACATTTCTTTCAGAGTACCTGGTGCTGTTCATTATGCCAGGTGGATGTCTAAGGCAATTTATTGTCTCAAAATACTTCTTTTCAGGCAACAATTCTCATTAACAGATTTAGAAAAAAGAGCTATTACAGACATTTCTTTATTTATAATAAATATTTATGTAAAGGCATGGTTCAACACTCCCACTCAGACTTTAACCCCAATCAAGACTTAAAATTATTGCAATACTGAAAGTTTGATAAAGAGACTGCAAACAAAGATCTATAAAATGATAAGCCATCTTTGGTATCTTAACTTGGAGCAAGTTGCATTTCATTTTTTTGATGAAACTTGGGCAAAAAAGTCAAAATAAGCATGGCTGTAAAATTAATTGCATTTGAAAAAAAAGTTATGATGATGAAGATGTAAGAGCAACAATATTTCAACGAAGTGGATCATTTATTGAACAAAGACGTTAATTTTTTATTTCATCTCTAACAGTAATTTTTTTAAAGAGATTTAATTTTAATATACAATTTTGAATAATGATCCCGATGTATGGTGTGAAAATCAGTATTATTTGAAAGAACGAAAAACTGAAAACTTTTAAGGTTTTTAATGACTTAGATGAAAGGGGAGAAAAATTAATCCCAGGATTCAATTCCCGATTAACTGAAGATGAAAAACAAAAGCAGTTTTTACTGTAGGTAATATCCGAATGTAGAAAAACTTTTCCAGACTCTTCGAGAGAAACAATATCTAAGCCTTGCCACTTTAACAAAAAAATTGTAAACAATAATAATTACGTCAGATATTCTCAATTTTATGCCTTAGTTGACCTTATTTTCTGTTAATTCTTTAACTTAAATTTCATTTTTTTTATTAGCTTCAGAAATTTTTTTACTAAAACCTTTATTTTGTACACAAAAAAAAAAAAATAAAGAAAAGAAAAAAAAATCGAAAGGAGGAAAGATGAAATAGAATGTTTTTGAATTTTCATAAAAAAGCCAACTTTTAGGATTCGGATCATATCTAGTCCTGAAAAAAGCATAGATATATTCTTTTTTCAGGACTAAAAATGATCCCAATGTTACCCTCTGAGCGTTTTGGAAATGGGCAAATAATCTAAAGTTGTTTTCACGGTAAAATTTTCATGCAATTTTTAAATTATATATAAAAAAAAATTAACAGGAAGATTTGCAATTATTTAAAAAAAGGGCTTCTAAATTACATACGAGCTTTAACCCTTTCGCTCCCAAGCTTTGATTTGGAATGCTTGCTCAAAATTCCGGAAACGCCCGAGAAATGTTTTTGAATGCTTTCCCCCACGAAACACGTTTCTTTTGTACCTGTGTAGATATATCTCTGTCAAAACAGGAGTGCAAAGAATCCGTGGGCGTGCCTCCCCGAAGCATTTCAAAAGCACCCGTTCGTAAATGCAGCTTTTCACCCAAAGGGGGAAGGGGGTTACAATAGCAAAAACGAGAAAGGGGTTTTTCACACTTGACACTCTTAAATGGATGTTGCAAAGCACGGGGGGGACGAAGCTTCGTCCTGGCGTAAGTTGGAACTGGGAGCGTGCATCTAAAGCCGGTACGGGCGGATTGAGAGTGAAAGGGTTAATATCAAACATATTTTATGATATCTCAGTGTTACAAATAATTATTATTATAAATGTATTGCAGTGAAAATTGGAATAAAGTGAACGCGATTTGACATCACAACCGCTTGGAGGGTTAAATCTGTAAATTTTTACATAAAAGTGATGTGTGACTCATTAAGGCGAGAAGTTTTCTTCTGAAACGAGAACAACATCATGTTTCTGGACTCAATTTTATCCATTTTATGATGGAAAAACTGCTTTATTGCGAAAAACCGCGATTTTTTAAAACTTTAACCTCAATGCGGCACTGGTTAATATTATGCAAATGAGCTGAAACTTTACCAATCACATTTTTGAGCCTATTAGCAACTTTTTGGCGGGTGCCGCCCCAAAAATTTTAAAGTTAATTTCTTGTGACCAACCTAATGTCCGATGCACTGTCGTAAACAATGCTTTTTTTTTCCCGACGCGTCAGATGAAAGCGAAAACTTGTGTTGCGATACCTGAGAGTAGAAGATGGATGGGTTATTTTGTCTATCATGGAGTGTTAAGTACTTCCAGAAAAGGACCCATTTCCTCTGCACTGTGGATCTTTCAAAAACCGGCTTTCACTTTTGATGGATGTCATCCGAGTCATCAGAAATTCTGAAGAAAATGCCTTCGTTTAAGAAAAAGGGGGGAGAAAGCCTTGTGTTTTGATTGGTTGATTGGTCTGAGTGTCGTTGAACGAGATGGACCTAGCATGTAAAAAATATTCGCTTGTTTTATTCGACATTCATCGTGCTAGCAACAAAAGGAGAATCGCAGTTACTTGAAAATCCGAGAGAAAGGAATATCTCCACTGATTATTCTACGATACCAAGGTGCTAGAGCCCCAAGCTATACGAAGGATCGATCTGATAGTTTTGACACTACGCTTGACGCTCTTTCTCCCTTTTTTATTTTACGGTTTCTGTTTCTCCCTCTTGTTCTTTCTCTATTTTTGTGTTTCCTTCCAGCTTTGATTTTCTTTCTACTGTAATTTTTCAGCGTTTGTAAAATTTTGTGTGCAACTGATATCGAATTGGAACAAGTGGGGTGAGAGGCCGGAAAAGAGCCATACACCTCCCAAATTTCACCTTTAAAACAATCAAAGAAAAAACCTACCTTCTTACTATATTTCTGTATCTCCTGTAAAACAAGCTCTTAGGAAAAGAAAAAGAACTGATAAAACTGAAGAAACAACAGTAAAAAATTGAAACTTCAAAGATAATTTCTTTTTAGAAACACCTATAAAAAAGTAGGACGGGTGAAATTGTTTCTCTGTATTAAAAAAAAAGAATCATTTATATTTTGATTTACATCGTAATTTTTTTGATGCCTTAACCAACACACGTTGTCTTACACCGTCTAACGAGTAAGATGACGACAATTACATTTTTGGGGAAACTGAATATTTCACCATCCTCCAAGAGGATATTAAATCCTTTCAGGTTTTTGAAATAAAACAAAATTTGAAAGAATTTATTTTATAAATTTCAAGTTTTTTACACCACGTACCTAAAGGCAAAGTATTTGAAGTTTAATTTCGCCATCTCACTCCACATACCGCTAACAATTATGAGTAAATATTCTCCAGTAAAATTAACCAGAGTAAAACAATTATGATAATTAGCAACATATGTACAATAACCAAAGCGCATTGTTTTCAGTGAAGTTAAGTGCAATAGGAAAAAGTGGAATAAAGATAAATGTTCAAATTACCGTTGAATGCATTATTCAATATTTCGTTACTTATACGCGAAATAGATAGTCATTAATAACATTAATAAGCTAATAGGACTTTTAATTTAGCAAATTAACAAGTTAGTACTTCATTTAATATGTGATTATTAGTCGGAATTTTGACTTTAGTTTAACCTTTTACAAATGGATTTTCTACATACAAATATAAATATAAAACAATGCTGCAGTGAATAGACTTGGTGTCAAATTGCGTCATTTTTAAAAGGTTAATAAAAATATAATGCACAGCCTGACTAATTTTATGGGCATTTGTGTGATTTTATCTTCAAGGAAAATACGTGTATGTTATTATGCATATTGTTCATATTTCTAGAACTCTGAAATACCTGTCTATGAGAAAAT